>JASZXU010000014.1:0-66413 GCA_035521515.1 Phenoliferia sp. Uapishka_3
ATCTCCCCACCCGGCCCCCAGCCTCTCTCCTCTGCTCGCAATCCTGGTCCAGCCGCTTGACGCTCCTCACAACGCTCGGCCCCGCCGCTGACGAGCCGGAAGCACTTCGATCTTCGCATTCTGTAGTCAGGAGTGTTCCTGGGCACACGGGATGTGTCAACAGTCTGAGTTGGGAAGAAGGCGGAGGCGGGAGACTGATTAGCGCGGGGGATGATACAAAGTGAGTGCGATTTGGTTTGTTGCGAGGTGGAGCTGGGCATCGGCCGCGCAGTGTCGCACCGGGGAGCGAGAGAATGTGAATCAGGAAATCGAAGGAATCCGTTGGTGGGTACCCGATGCTCGGACAGGCGCGCAAGAGTTTGAGCCCCACACACACTGACCTAAATCGCCACTCCCAACTACCTCGACCTCAGGATCTGTATCTGGAAACCTTCCGCAGGTCCAACTTCCGCGTCAACAGCAGCGACTATGAACTCGCCTGCCGTCTCGTACAATTTGGAGACTACGATTGAGACGGGTCATCGAGCGAATATTTTCAGTGCGAGGTTCGCACCGGGGATGAGTGAGAGGGTCATTTCGGCTGCTGGAGATAGTCAAGTAGGTTTTTCTGTACCTCTATTCAAGGACTGTACATAAATGAAGACAGAAGGAAGCCGCCGCGAGCGCTAACGTGCCTCCGCACTCCACCAGATTCGTGTATTTGACATCTCCCACTCGGCGTCTCACTCGAGAGTGTCCTCAGGTGTTCAAAAATGGACACATCACTCTACCGATGAAGCTTGCGTCAAAGTATTACGCTGTCACTCGGATCGAGTCAAAAGAATTGCCACCGAGGGTTCGTCAGACGTATTCTTGACCTGTGCGGAGGACGGCGAAGTGAGGTCAGTTTTAATATGCCTCCCCTCGGAACAAAAGAAAGACCACTGCTAATTCTATTCATATGTCCGCTCAACAGACAACACGACCTCCGCATTTCCCACATCTGTTCCTCCCTCTCGTCCTCCGACTCCTGTGGACCCCCGCTACTTTCCTACCCCGGTCTCTCCCTCTACTCACTATCGATCTCAAAACTTCGCCCTCATCTATTCTCAGTTGCTGGAACTTCCCCCTGGGCTTTCCTACATGATAGGAGGATGATCAGGGAGGCAGTAATTCGGGATTGGGGAGTCGAATTGGATGAGGGGCAAAGGTTGACAAAGTGCGTTAGAAGGTTTGGAGTGCCGGACGGGAAGGGTGGGAAGGAGGTGGTGCGTTCCATTCAACATCGCTCGTTTTATGACCGGAGGGAGGCTAACGTTTCCGAGTTTCGCAGATCCCAAATCACGTCGTTGCCACCAAGCTCAGCGAGTCAAATTCCCGCGACGTGAGTCTTTCATCCCCTTGAATCTTCTTCTTTCTAACTTGGTTCGTGGCAAAGCTCCTCGTCTCGTACTCCGGCGAAGCAGTCTACCTTTTCGATACGGACGGCGAGACCTACGTCCCACAACCAAAAAGTCACCGTCCACGCAGAACTCGAGTCGACTCAGATCCTTCCTCCAACGTGAAAAGACGTCGAGCGGAAAATAACGAAGACCTGGAAGAAGAGGAAGGGTGGGAAGGGAGAGAATTTGGTGAAGACAGACCTGACGAGATGCCCTCTCCGGGACCTCTCCACACCAACCCCATCACTGCCACATCCGAATCACATCCATCAGCTCCGAATCCCAATTACGACCTCGATCCCGAAGACTCACCCGCTCCCTCCACCTCATCCTCCCGTTCGCCCTCACCTATCCCCCGTCGTCGCAGGCCTGATTACGAGCCTACAGTACCTTTGATCGCTCCATCACAACGTTATGCTGGGCACGCGAATGATGAGACAGTCAAAGATGTAAACTTTGCTTTTGCGGGGGAGAGTGTCGTTAGTGGAAGTGATGATGGTAATTGGTTTGTTTGGGAGAAGGAGGGAGGAGAGTTAAAGGGCGTTTACCGAGGGGATGAAAGTGGTGAGCGCTAGTTCCTTTCTCGCGTGCTGTGTTTCAGAAAACGGCTGACAATCTCTCTCTGCAGTGGTGAACGTGCTACAGCCACATCCGAGATTGCCGTTCGTAGCTCTATCGGGTTCGTCCTCCACTAGCCACTGACTGACCTCACGAAGACCTAAGCTGACACAACATATTTTCAGGTATTGACAACACGATCAAAATCTTTGGTCCGACCACCACCCAATCCCTCTCCTCAAATCTCGTCTCCGAGTCAGAAACAATCATTCGAAGAAACAAAGCAAGATTACAACACGGTCACTCCGCCTTCTCCGATCAGGCCGTATGTCTCTTTTCTTCCTTGTACACCTTACATTTTGGAAAAGAAGGCTGATGCAAAACTTTGGGACAAAAGGGTCAAGCATTGTTCAATCTCATTGCGGCGAGGATGCCACCGGATGGAAGAGGTGGGCTGAGGCTCAGCGCTCATGGTGAATGGTCAGGTGATGAATGCGCCGACGGGAGATCGAGGAGAGTGTGTTGTTATGTAGTTCCATTCTTGTTCTTTTTGTGAATACTGTTGCTCAAGTTTGGAGGCTGTGAGTGAGCAGGTCGACAGCTCTGCCTATTGATTGAGAGACGCCAACGCGGAAAACTGCAAACATCGAACCCATACCGTACCGTCAGCACAAACTTACTGGCTTTGTTACGCCTTACCTTCTGAGCTCTCTACTCCAAGCTCACAGTGGTTCCAGAATCCATCTTTTCCTGTCTTCCCACATCCGGATGATCGCCAATGGATCTGATGTTTCGGACTGAGGTTGCTATCCTTGTCCCCCGACACACGCTATGGGCTTACATTACGCTTATCCTGAGCAGCTGCGTCACCCAATATTCTCTGTATTCGCTCCTGCTGCTTCATTTTCAAAACCTAGCCGCTGGAGCGTTGGCTGCCCACCGAATCCATTCCAACTATCGGCGGCGCCGCGTCGAGTCGCACCACCAATACATCACCACTTTCGTTGACAGCCACCTTTGATGCTTTCGCGACTGATTGCTGGTATGGGGCCGCCGATGGAGCCACCGGGCGGCATGACGATAGCTCCACCCCAGATGGGTAGCCCGCTATCAATGGATGGGCGGGCAGTCAAAGCGGACTTCATCGCACTCGCAGTGGGCGGTATCCTATATGTATGTACTAGAAACCCCTGGTCATGCTTAGACTGAAACACCAAAGCATGTAGGGTGGCCTTTTCACAGAAACAGTCCGCTACTTCCGCCAGTATCGATCAGACCGTCGTCGTACAAAGCTTCTGGTGGGGGCGATATTTGTACTTTCGACGAGCCATTTTGGGTGTGTTCTTGCGGTGAGCCAACTTTAGGCTGAGGAAGGTGGACTGAGTGCTGATAGCTGCTTTCGGTACGCAGACGTCCTTCTCAAACCTCCAGAAATGTTTGAACAACGAGCCAATGTCGGAAGCCCCGACGGCAACTTTTATTGCCCAGTTTGTGTTCATGTTTTCCGTCGCATTCTTGAGCTCCACGTTCTTTTGTTTTCGCGCTTGGAAGGTGGGGACAAATATCTTTGTGACGGGGGCGTCGCGCTGACCTTCGGGGCTTCGCAGGCTACCAAGAACCGGTGGATGCTCGGGGTTGGAACCAGCTTGTGGCTCTCAATAATTTCATTCTTTGCTGCGTTAGTCGTGTGCATGGTACGCCAGACACGAGGAGCAGATCTCAGCAATGAGGTGCGGAGCCAGCTGCGACGCCCTGCAAATTTTTGCTCACCTCACCCCTTTCACTAGACGCTCTTATTCGCAAGATGCTATTTTTGGGTACAAAGGGACCCTTCAGACTCAAACCTTCTTCGAGCTTGTTCACTGACTCAATCCTTCTCGCACAAAGCTCACTTTCAGTCTCGGGCTCTACATCACGCTCGTGCTCAGTATAGACATGTTCCTCGACCCGAGTAACGGCTTTAAGAAGTGAGGTGCTCGATGAAGAACTTCAGTGAGAGACGAGTCAGCTGACAGCTTGAAAAGTCCTACAGCGGCCGACCGTCTCACCCGCATCGTGCATTTCCTGTTCCGAACCGCCGCGTAAGTGTGCAATTCGACCTTTGGAGACTCTTATTTCCACTGAAACAGAACCCCAATAGTGTCATAACCATAATGGACCTCGCATGTGCTATCATAAGAGCCTGTGATAACACGCCCTCGGCAACTAACGTGAGTGCCAAGTTCAACGTTCAATGTGCAGCGCGGGAAAATTGAAGCGACTGACCGCACGTGCTCCGACAGGTGGACTACGTCCTCAGCGAAGTTCTCAGCGGCCTCTCCTGTATATGTGTCGTATATACATTGAACGCCCGACGTTTCCTGCGAGAATCGGATGAAGGTGGAGAGGACGACCCCAGCACATGGCGTGGAGACGCCCGAGGCGCTCCTCAGCACCCTTCGTTAGGCCCTCCTTCGGGTAGCAGAAGGCCCTCGCAAGCACAAACTTGGCTCAATTGGCAGAAAGTCAGAGGGGAAGGTCTCGCGAATAATGAAGAGAAGGACACGAATGACGGCGCCTTCTCTGGGATGCTGGAGGCAGAGGCTTTCCAGGTATTCGAGAACTTGGAGCCGGCACGGTTAGGACCAACACCGCGCTTTAAAAATAAGGTAAGCCTCAGGAGAGCGACTTTAGTCAACGCAAATTGCTAAAGATTTTCGTCGCAGGCGTCGGTGGATTTTGACTCATATACGATTGAGATCGGTACACCTCCAAGGTCTGCCTCAACCAATTCCTCGTTTGGCGAATCCTCGGTTGCCTCAAGCCGAACTAGGTTTTAGGAAGTAATGGCAGTGTGGTTCTGTAACCACAGAGTGCATATATCTGATACCCAGCGGCTGGCTCTGAGTTCAAATTTCTTCGCGCTCAGGAAATGTTACGTCCTTTTTCTTTCGACCACAACAGGTCTCGCATGCCGCCAGTTCTGTAATCACAGAGTGTGCTCTGTTCCTTTCATATTTCTTGGGAATTGATGTTGCGCCCTTGACAATGATATTTATACAGTGTGACCTTTGGCGGCTTGAGGCTTCAGTGAGCTTCGGTGGTGCGAAACCGGAAATGGATCAAATAAGGCTTCAAATGGTGTTCAAAAAGTTGGCTTAAAGTGTCCTCGAAAGCTCTTATGTAGTGACCCACCTACCAAGTTGTCGAGAAGGAACCTTCTGCCCAGTCATCTCATGGCCTTTGCCCTCGCTCACTTATCAAACCCCGTAGTTCATCATACCTCGCTTGACCGATCGATTCACCACGTAAAGTTCTCTTTGCTGCCTCCATGCCGAACCGACATCCTCTTCGAGAGCGGGAAGTGCCAGATTACGGCGACGGCGTCTTCTTCCAGGGTCGGTGGTGAGTTTATTTTTTCCAGGCTCAAAGAAACTGGGATCGCAGATCTAGTCGTGTTTACCAAACTTGAGCATCTGTACACCTAGTTGAGATACAGAGACGTACCTGGAATGCTTCGTCTGGAATCTCAATGTTCTTCACTTCGTCGGGCTGCACGACCATTACTGGAAGGGAGTGCTTAGCGACGCAGAGGTGGGAGTGGGCACGAATGAATACCTCCAACAAGACCTGCTGCCTGATGCCAAGCGATATGACAGTGAAAGGAATGGACACCAGGAATATCAGCGATTACTCGGATCACTGCGAACTCTCCATTTGGGACAGTCAAAGTGTCGCGGCGTAGTGGATTCTTTGTGTTGAAGCTTGGTGGGCAGAAACATCAGCTCGGAAAAATTCCGGTAAGGAACCGGTCTCCTAGACTTACTCCACTGAAGAGACGTTGCTGGGAAAGAGCGTACCGTTGCCGCGAGCGACAATCCAGAATTTCAAGGCGTGCAAGTGCTGCACGAATTGACTTGAATGAGGACAATGCTTCAAGCTGAGATGTTTTGATCAGGCCTTACAAAGGGGTGATCTAGAGAAGAACGAAGTCAGCCAGTGCAACTGCTCCCGGGCATCGGTCCACTTACCAGCGCCGACCTAGGTAAATAAAATCGACTCAGCAGGTCATAACGTGTCAATGATGTGAAGTTCACTCACTGCATTATTGATTATGAGATCCGCGACTTCAAGCTTTGGGACGACAAAGTTCGTGACCTCTGTCGAGTCTAAACTTTTTCCGTCGCGGACCTAGGGCAAAGCGGACTCAGTCAACAGCTCCACCTGACCCCAGACAGTCAATTTACTTGGAACAATAGTGGATTATAGAGACTGGAAATGAGTGGTCAGACACTCCGGATGGCAGACCGAAACCTCAAGGTTTATTCCTACTCACAAGTCCTCACTGTTGTACCCCGTCAGATTAGTAGCTTCACACCTTATCTGTGAAGATGGGAGCTCACAATGAGACGGCATTGAGAGTCCAGTTTCCGGTGCTCCCAGTAAAGTTGAAAGCAGCATTGAAGACACCTGTGGTGCCTACATTAATGGGAGCGTCGATGGGAATCCGAGGGACGAGGGTCGCTGGAGAAATAAGATTGTGATGAGCGAGCGTAAAAGACAGGAGCTCAGAAATCTCACAGTCGTCGAGATCCACGCAGGTTCCATTCAGAGCATCGTTCCAGTCTACAGTCGTTGGGGTTTCGGTGCCCGGCCGAGTTCCAGGGATTGCGATTCGCACAATGGCCTTCACGTCAGGATTCAAGTCTGCGAGACAGTGGCGAGTCAATATCCCGCGTGTATTGATAAAAGAAAGATCGCAAAGGTACCCGAAAAATTCCCTGCGAAGCAATCCGTATTCATCTGGGCTCGCAGAAAGAATGAGGCGCCGTTCTTGTCTTGCGAAGTGTCGAGGATTGCCGAATATCTCTGCGCGGTGATTGTAAGCCAAACATGCTGTAGTAGGTTGGCAGATCATACCTGAGCTACAAAGATCGGGATCCGGTGGACCTCTGGGCCAGTGACGGCTGTGTCATCCGCCTCTGCGAAAATGTCACCCAGGACACCTTAAATCAGCACGACTCGCATATCGAAAGGGAATGTGCCGCACCAATCACTTTTAAAACATGCTCGTCCGCCGATACCTTGAATTGAGCATGCGTGCCCGAATTGATCAATCTTAGTCGGACCTTCGTTTGAGGCGGAAAGACAAGCTCCCTGTAGTATGGTGCGTGAGTGGCATACTGGAAGCGAGTCACGAGTAGCCTTTCAGAGGACTACAGGCGCACAAAGGTTGTGTCTTTTGCTCGCAAGTCGAACCCGCTGGCGCAAACGAACAGTCGAAAATGCCCACCTGAAGGGATAGATCGACTGAAAGTCAGGATTGCTCATTACTCGAAACCCAGCCGAGCGCTAACGAACAGTGTTAATCAAGCCTGACTTCGGAGATGGCGCGACAATCGACTGAAATTTGATCAAAAGTAAGCCAGTCTCGTAGCTGGATTACAGCGCAGTACAGAGCTCACTCCTTCAAAACCTGCCGCAGATAAAATTCCGTCTACGATGTCGGTGGACACGGTGTGAAAGTGGTCGCTGCGCCCGTGCTTAGTGCACATCTTTTTATTGAAGCTTGAGCTTACCGAATGAAAAGAATTTGATCAATGTCGTAATCCTTCCCGCGCTTCAAGGGATCGTCCGGAGAATGAACGATGAGCGGGCCCAAGACACCATCCCCGTACATTGCACTTCTGTGTGCGTGCCACCCTGAACAGATTACTCAGCTCTCAGGAAGTCATCATAAGTATGGCAGGAAACTCACAATAAGTGCCAAACTGGTCCTCTCGCGCAAGTGTGAAATTGTAAAGGAAGGATGCGAAAGGGGGAATCGGGCATCTTGGCGTCGAAAGTCAGCCAAACTCTGATTCGCCGTTAACGAAAGGCTTACTGGGTGATGCCATGAGGTCCATCTGCCCATACGCTTCCATTTTGAGCGATGCCCTGGAAGGAGAGAAGAAGATTTAGTCTCATAGCATGTCGGCTCGGGACCAGGAAAATTCTCCGCACATGCCACTAAAGAACACAAATAAACAATATCAGCTCGAGTTTTCGTTTTGAAAGCATCGGGCAACAGACATGTAGCGTTATCCCTGTGTTGAGGTTGTTTTGCACGCGAACCTGGAGGGTGTCGCCCTGATTGGCCTCGATCAATGGTCCATCAAGCTGCCCGTTGACGACGAAGAATGGTCGCGTAACTATGATTCTTCCTCAGTCAGCATGATTCTTGCACAATGGTAGCATTACTACTGACACCCATCTGGACTCCCGAGACGAGCGTCAATTGTGAAGTCGAAGATCCGAGTCTGTGGCTCCTTCGTGATTTTGAACTTGGGATCGAGAAGCCACTGAGAAGCCGGTGCGATAGAGACAGGTGTATTACCAATGGGGAAGCTGGTAGGTGACGGCGTTACGACAGCGACGCTGGATGTTTTGGTACTGGAGCTTGACTTCGAGCCGGTGGCAGAGGATGTGCACTCGGTTGTAGTAGTACCTTTCTTGGAACTCCTTGATGTGGTTGAGCTGAGGTGTTTAGTTGACGATGAGGCTTTGCCGTTGGGGTTGATTCCACTTTCCGCGGAAGGTGTCAAGACGTCCGAGGCATCGTTTTTCTGACTGGAGACGCTCGCCGGGAGCGTTAGAGCGAAAAGAGCGACGAGGAGCGGGGGGATGAACCGCATGAAGGGGAGGGGGATGACCTTAGAATGAAGAGAGGGAAGGGAAAAAAAGATGGGGAGAACAGGTTAAGAACGGGAGGAAAAGCGGTGTTGACTCGCAAGGTTTCGCTTGCGCGACGAGCTCAGCGACTTTTCCGATGGTCCGACAGGGGGCTGCGACGTTTTAGCCGAGACAGACGCTGTGCAACCATATTCGGAGAAAGAAGAAGTGAGATCAGTCACGCTCCCGTAACTCTGGAACTTCAGCCCTCGGTTGATGGAGGCGTCGACTCACGTGCGTGGAACGAGGGAATTTGGATTCCAATTCTCAGTGCTCAGAGAACGCTACACGAGCCGGACCTAACTATGCTGGTAAGTTCCGGGGCAGAGCTCGTGGTAACTTTGCCCCTCTCGCGGAAGTGTCGGGGCGACTTCGGAGAGTTGGCGTGCTGGACGAGATAGGTCGTCAGGGAGACTGTCTCTCACGCTCCTTCCGATATCTACTCACGGACGTGAAAGCGTCCGCAATACTGTGCGCTTTTCGGAATTGTAGATGTTCCCTACCGAAACCAGACTCCAGCGCTGCGTCGGCGGATGTGCCGTTTTATGGCTCGCGCTATCGCATAGTGCTGCGATCGCTTCCATCAGCTTCGATGCATCATTTATGGAGGAAGCACAGGCGCACCTTCCCTTCGCAAGGGGTTCACGAGCAGGCTCAGAGGCTCTGCTTGCGTCTTCGAAATCACCCTTCAGGCTGTTGAGCTCTCAACCGCTTCAGTAGCTCCCTCACTCCCAACTCCACCACGTCTCTGATGAGCGCCTGTACTGTATTTTCAGACACGATGTTGTGGTGCTCACTGATGGATTCTGTGGACCCTTACCCTCAGTCTGCTTGTCGCGTCTCCTTGTATCCTGGGAAGAAGAGTGTGATTGGCAGCTAGAAGGGCGAGCCAAGCGAAGAAGGTGGACCTTGTACATGATGGGAAAGGAAGTCAAGGAAGTCGCGAAGGCGTGCATCGAATGCCGATCTGGCGGCCGAGCGCCCACAGTGTCAGTTCATTTGAGCAGCGGTGTTTCTTCAGAATTCTTTGGAATTCTGCGCAAACTGTACCGTGCGCGTGGAATCAAGTGGAATGGGGTATAGTCCGAATTATGCGTGCACGCGATACCTCATTGACATACTACCGAAAGTGCCTCGTCGTCTTCCACTCTCAACTTGACACCGTTTCGACTAACCACATTACTCAAACTTCACTAACCACAAAGAACACCTCCGCTTCATACTTCGCCGCCCAGAATTTCGTCCCAATTGCTTCAAACGAGATCGAACCTCCGCCGAATTCATCCAGGCCGCTGCGCCTCCACCACCCGTTCCCGCCGCGTTGCATTGCTCGGACGGTGTAACCGATGATGTGAGGCTCCATACCGGGGGCTGTAGAGAAGTGGCCTGTGTTTATGTTGACCAATCCATCCGGAGAGCTGAATAAGACTTTGATGGATTTGATCGGGAAAGCGGGATGGACCGGTCTCGAGGTGGCGTATCCAAATGACCACGACGGGACGGCGTCCGAGCAGACCAGCGATTCCCTGGAGTTTCGAAAGGGTACCGAAGGAGAGATCGGATCAGCTCAATGCTATCATCAGATCCCAGACGTAGTGTCTTACCCGCCAGTACCTAGCCGCTTTCCGACCTCCACAGCATCGAACTTCAGGCCTTCCCTATATATCTTTGCCTGCCGCTTGGCTTCCTTTTCGCAAGCTACTCGACTTTCCCATTCAAGCTTTCTGTCTTCCCTTGCGTCCCTTGCTTCTACTTGACATCGATTGAGCCGAGCCTCGACCCCCGCAAGCCTGTCGACCTCACCCATGGCATCTTCCAGCTTTCCGTAACATTGGTCCAATTTTACTTCAGTTCTCCCTAAGAGAGTTGCAGTGGCTCCGAGGTCATCAAGTGTGAGATTGAGGGTTGCACGAATCTCAGAGATCGCTTCGGCGTGACGAGACGTTTCATCCGCGAGGCGAGCTTGGAGGGATGCAATGGTTTTGACCTGATCTCGGTGAAAGTCACCAGATTTGAACGAGTTGATTTCCACGTGCAAGGAGTGGTTGTCGAGTAACAAGGGGATGGTCGAGGAGATGATGAGCGCGATAAGGAAGAAGATGACGGCGCGAGGGTGGCGAATGGCTTCGGGGCGCTTGCTGTAGTGCCCGAGGCCCGGAAAGTCTTCGCGAACATCTGAGTTATCCGAGCTGAGGAGAGGCTCGGTCCTTGGGGAATGGATAGGCTGGTCAGTGAATATCGTACATGAGTCGCTTGACGCCGAGCGTCAGGACAACTTATGAGTGGCGAAAAAGACTCACTCAGGCTCCGAGCGCACTCCTGACGCCCAAGTCAGAATGCGAGACATTCTGGGGTGTTGGAGGGAAGAGAAAGGAGAGTCCGAGGAATAGCGTAGGGAGTTCCGCGGGAGGGGAACGAGCACTTCATGACCATCTACCGTTTGCTGAAGACCGGAAGGATCTCATTAGCCGGGACTAGACTGCTTGTGGAATATGACGGACACCTACAGCGACATCGGCAGTCAACGAACGAGGCGGGTGAAGCTGTGTATGTTTGGGAAGGACAAGCTACCAATCTCTTTTCAGCGTCGCTTCGGCGAGGCTCTTTCATAGCTCTTTTCTTTTGTCCGAAAGACATTTGCCACCCAGCATCTTTACCCTTAATTCTCCCTCCACGAATGACTCTGGCAATCGGGCGTCCTGAGCCGCCCACGACTCGTTCCAATGATGGTCGTCCCCAGCGACGCGACATTCGCCCGACCCGACCCATCCTTGCACATCTCCGGTCCACTCGAGAAGCCTAGTCGCCCAATAGTCAGTGCGTATCGCTGGCCTGCCCATCTGCGAGTACGTTGTCCCGCCGGCTGGTGGTCGCGCGCGTTGCGGCAACGTCCTTTCTTTCCTGGGTGTCGGTCCAGACCGATGTCAACGTTCTGGCGGCGAAGAGCATAATGGACTGGATAGCAAAGCCAACAATTGTAAATGTCCCGCCAGTGAAAGGCGAACGTTGATTGGCCTACAGCGGCTCTCATCAGCAGCCTCCAGTCGACTGCGCATTCAATTCCGAATTCGATGGTGCAATATTTGGGCAAGAAAAGTCGAGACAGGACCGACGCTCAACTCATCCGCCTCAGCACCACACCTCACCTGGCTTTAACCTCAACCATGTCAGGTCTCTATTCGAGCGTGTACTCGACTGTCAAGACTGAGGGGGCGACGCTCATCCCTTCGCCTTTCCTTCAGAGCTCCGCTTTCGTCGCGGGCTCAGCTACACTCCTCATCCTCCCGCCTTCATCCCTGATCCAACTCCTTCCTTCCCTCAAGGCTCTTTCCACCTCTCCCATTGTCATTCAAGTCTCCACCTCCGACTCGCATGACCACGCCCCAGTCCTCGCCCTTCGTTCCGCCGGCCTCGCCTTGCTTTACTCGCAGAGCGACGCTCATGCGGCCTCTAACGCCCTCATCGCAGCCCAGGTTGCGGCCACTGGTCGAGGAGTGATCCATTTCGGAGAGTTCACTCCTAAGGCCGACTTCGGAGCCGTCCCAGTGCCGAAGGCCTCCGCAAATGGCTCCGCCAACGGCGTTTCAAAGTCCACCCTTGCCGGCGCTTTCTCATCCGCCTACGCTTCCACTTCCTCGGCCTCTCCTCTCACCATCACCGGCGAAAAGTCTCCCGAGACTGTTATCTTCGCCCTCGGCAACACCACCGCTCTCGCAGCCGCCCTTTCCCCCAAGACTTCCCTCATTTCCCTTAGCCTTTACCGCCCTCTTTCCGGCGCCTCCATCCGCGAGCTCATCCCATCGAGCGCAAAGACTGTTGTAGTACTGGAGCAGACGTACTCGAAGGCTGGAAAGTGGACACCCGTTTTCCTTGACGTCGTCGGAGCTTTCGCAGAGAGCGATGAGGACGCACCGGTAATTCTGAGTGGAGTTCTCGGTGTTGTCGCCGATGGAGCTGCTGCTGCCGCCCAGATCTCTGGTGAGCATTTCTCATTGATCGCTACGCCTTTTGTTCAATTATTGACCCGACCTCTTTCGATTTTAGCCGCCGTCGCAGCCGGATCGAACCCCTTCACCATCGGCACCATCCCATCCCCAGCTTCTGCCCTTACCTCCGCACCAATCCAACTTCCCAAGCACGAGTCTACCTACACCAACCTGCTTACCGAGGTCTTCGGCTCTCGCCTATGGGTCGCCAACGCGCCTTCTCTCCTTCCCCCCAAGGCCCCCTCCTCCATCGCCGCCACTTCCCCAGAATACGCCCTTGGTCACGTTCTTGGTGCCGAGAAGAAGCGCGAGGCTCTTCGCCAGTCCGTGCGTGAGGCACTCGCCTCCCCAGGGATTGGTGAGACCACCGCGAAAGCGCTCGCTGCTTGGCTCCAGAACGACCGCGACGAGAAGGTCGCCAGTGCCGCATCTGCCGCTGTCGAGGCTTCCTCCAGCCCACTCGACTCCATCCGTTCCACCATCCAAAGCGAGGAAGTCGACTTCACCCGCAAGTCCAACTGGATCATTGGATCCGAGTCATGGTCTCACGATCTTGGATCGTCTGGACTCCACCACGCTCTCTCCACCGGCGCCGATGTCAACCTCCTCCTCATCGACACCACCCCTTACGAGCTCCCGGGCTCTGTTCCTTCCTCCACTCAACGTCGCAAGGACGCCGGTCTCTACGCCATGTCCTACGGAGGAGCTTACGTCGCTTCCGTCGCCGTCTATGGTGACTTCTCCCAGACCCTTCGCGCCTTCGCCGAGGCCGACCGATTCCAAGGACCTTCCATTATCCTCGCCTACCTTCCCGCAGGAGACTCCGACTCCACTCGTGCTCTCGAGGTCCTCAAATCGACTAAGAAGGCCATCGAGATCGGAACTTGGCCTCTTTACCGATGGGACCCTTCCGCCGAATCTCGCGGCGCTGAGGTCTTCGAGCTCGACTCTGAGAAGATCAAGGCCGACCTCCGCACTTTCCTCGATCGCCAGAACCACCTTACCGAGCTTTCCAACCGCCTTCCCACTTTCGGTGAGGCCCTTGAGCCTGGATCCGGAAAGAAGATGCTCGACGCCCAGAAGAAGAAGGCTCGTGATGCTTTCGAGGCTCTCTCCGGTGCGCTCGAGGGACCCCCACTTCTCGTTCTTTACGCTTCCGATGGAGGACAAGCCGAGAAGCTCGCCAAAAAATTCGCCACTCGTGCTCGCGTCCGTGGTGTCGCCGCTCGCACTCTCGCTTTCGATGACCTTCCCCTCGAGGACTTGCCGCTGGAGTCCCACGTCGCCCTCTTCTGTGCCGTCGCCGGTCAGGGAGAGTTCCCACAAAACGGTCGCGAGTTCTGGAAGTCGATCCAGGCTGGCAAGGTCGCCGACCTCTCCAACACCAACTTCTCCGTCTTCGCCATGGGTGACTCGCACTACTGGCCTAGGAAGGAGGACGCTCACTACTACAACAAGTCGGGCAAGGACCTCAACAACAAGCTCCTCTCGCTCAACGCGCAGGAGTTCGTTCCAATTGGACTCGGAGACGACCAGGACCCGGACGGACCTCAGACCGCCTACAAGATTTGGGAGCCGGCAATGTGGAAGGCTCTTGGAGTCGATGGCTTCGAGGAGACCGAGCCAGAGCTCGAGCCAATCACCAACGAGCACATCAAGATCGCCTCGAACTACCTTCGCGGTACCATCGTCGAGGGTCTCAACGACAAGTCGACTGGAGCTCTCGCCGAGTCGGACGGACAGCTCACCAAGTTCCACGGTATCTACCAACAGGACGACCGCGACATTCGTGAAGAGCGCAAGGCTGCTGGACTCGAGCCAGCTTTCTCGTTCATGGTCCGCATGAGGCTTCCCGCTGGAGTCTGCGACCCATCGCAATGGCTCGCCGTTGACGCCATCTCGGACAAGCGTGGAAACTCGACTTTCAAGTTAACCACCCGTCAAACCTTCCAGTTCCACGGTATTGTCAAGGCAAACCTCAAGCCCGCCATGCAGGAGATCAACAAGATGCTCCTCGACACCGTCGCTGCCTGTGGAGATGTCAACCGAACAGTCGCACGTTTCGTTCCTGTCCCTTCCTCAGATATGCGACACTGACTATGCTGTTCTTTCTAGATGTGCTCCGCCAACCCCAGCCTTGGAGCTCTTCACGAGCGCGTCTTCCAATTCGCGAGCGCCCTATCCGAGCAGCTCAAGCCCCAGACCAGCGCCTACGCCGAGATCTGGCTCGACAAAAAGCAGATCGCTGGAGAGATCGACACTGAGCCTCTCTACGGTGAATACTACTTGGTGCGTCTCGATTCACTATGATCTTGATTTCCGTGAGCTCCCCAGCTAATCTCGATCCCATTCTTCAGCCCCGAAAGTTCAAGATCGCTATCGCTGTACCCCCAACCAACGATGTTGACGTCTACTGCCACGATCTTGGATTCATTGCCATCCTTGACGAGGAGAAGGAGCTCCTTGGCTTCAACGTCACTGTCGGTGGAGGTATGGGAGTCACCCAGTACGTCGATCTCCCTCTGTCCTTCTGGGCCTCAAACTCACTACCTGTACTTCCAGCTCCGTTAAGGCTACCTACCCACGTCTTGCCGATGTTGTTGGATTCATCACCCCCGAGCAAGGTATCGAGGTCGCCAAGGCCGTCCTCACCACCCAGCGTGACAACGGAAACCGTGCCAAGTAGGCCGTTTTCCTACCAGAATTCCGTGTCCTGTCACTTACCTCCCTTTTGGTCAGCCGAAAGAACGCTCGTGTCAAGTACACCGTCGACCGAATGGGCATCAAGGCGTTCATGGCCGAGGTCGAGTCCCGACTTGGCTACTCTCTTCAGCCTGCCCGCCCCTTCGTCTTCACCTCCAACGTTGATCAGTTCGGTTGGCAGACTGGCCACGACGGCAAGCGTCACTTTACCGCTTTCGTCGAGAACGGTCGTGTCATCGACGAGCCAGGAAAGCTTTTCAAGACCGCCCTACGAGAGATTGCTCAGGTCCACAAGGGTGTCTTCCGTCTTACTGCCAACCAGCACGTCATTATTGCCGACATTCCGGTCGAGGAGGAGGCAACAATCCAGAAGATCTTGACAAAGTACAAGCTCGACGACGTCGACTTCTCAGCGTTGAGGCTCTCATCCGCGGCTTGTGTCGCTTTCCCTGTGAGCATACCTTCCTTTCTTGACTCGCTTTTCAGATCACTTACCTCATTTCATTGCTTCAGACCTGTGGACTCGCTATGGCCGAGTCTGAGAGGTACCTCCCAGTGCTTATCGACAAAGTCGAGAAGATCATTGAGGAGGCCGGTCTCCGTCACGACTCGCTCACAATGCGTATGACTGGATGCCCGAACGGTTGTGCCCGACCATGGGCCGCTGAGGTCGCCTTCGTCGGTAAGGCACCAGGACAGGTGAGCAATAATTTTCTCCAATACCTTTCGCCGATCAATCGCTGACCGCTTTTTCCCTCTACAGTACCTCATGCTTCTTGGTGGAGGTTACTACGGTCAACGACTCAACAAGCCGTTCCGCGAGTCAGTGAACGAGGACGAGATTCTTGCCCTTCTCAAGCCAATGATCAAGAGCTACGCTCTCGAGAGGAATGACGGCGAGCACTTTGGTGACTTTGTTATTCGCAAGGGCATCATTTCGGCGACTCGCGAGGGACTCGACTTCTACGAGAACTCTTTCCCGGCACCGCAAGCGGTTGAGGTCTCTGCGTAGATTTGGGGTGTTTGGTCGTAGTGGTTGGAAGGAATCCGTGTTAGTGGTATTGATGTAATCATCAGAAGGCAGGCCGTCTTATCATCATCTTCTTTGTTCTCGTCCCAGTGCCGAGCCTCCCGGCGAGATCTGTATTTTCACGATCGACCGTAAAGCAGTCCCCTGTCGTTGCCTAACGAATAAAAAGTGCCCACGTAGGTATTGAATTATCTACATAACCTCCAAAAAACCCACCCTAAGCAGTTTTCTCAGCGGTAATCTTCTCGCAAAGGTCCCAGAGGTCGCTGGCGAGCTTCGGATCATTCCCATAAGCCGTTGTCGCCTTGACCTTCGCGAAGGGCACAAGGTAACTGCCCCTATCAACGCAAAGTCATCATTCTCTGTGACCGCTCCTGAGCTAAATAAGATAACAACTCACCAAAGATTCTTTTCCTCGACCTCTGGCGACGTTAGTGCGTACAGACTCGAGATCGCGCCCTCTTCGACAGTGATGAAAGTGCCCATCATGGGCTTCATAAATGCGAGGTGGTCGTACAAGGCGGAGGCCTGCCAGGGATTCATGTTAGTGACGTTTCGATGCTGTCCCGAGGGAATTAACGGACAACGAAACCGGGGTGAACGGCGATACTTTGTACGTTCGGACCACAGCGCTTGTTGATCTCACGCGAAAAGAGGATGGCTGAAAGCTTCGCTTGTGAGTCTGATCAGGTATGTTTGTGTAAGTTGCCGTGAGCGCAAGGAATGAAGACTCGAATACGTCTCACATCGAATCCATCCTCCCGCGTCAAACTTTCGGTTCACATCGTCGAGCGACTTGAAGGAAGCGGAGGCGAATGGGTATGCCGAAATCTGGACGAGAATGGTCAGGCAGCTGGTGAGTAATCCGAACCATAGACTGGACTGTGAGAATCATTTAACGAACAAAGTTATGAGCGAAACTCGAGAGATTGATAACGCGCGAGGGGTGGCCTGTTTTCTGTTCGAAAAAAAGAGTCAGCGGCTGAGAAACGACAATGAGAAGAGAGAATAACTCACAATTCCAGTACTCTCGAGGAGGGGTAGCAAAGTCTTGAATAAGAGCCAATGTGACAGGTGGTTGACTTGAAAGCTCTGTTCCACGCCGTCCTACGTAACGTGAGTCAATGCGGGTCAGCTATTTATCGCTCCCTTTCTATTCATTATGAACCACTCACCTCTGTCAGCTTATAGGGTACCGCCATTACGCCGGCGTTGAGCACAATTCCGTCGAGTCTCTGCTCCCTTCCTAAGAACTCCTCTCCAGCCTTCTTGGCACTCTTCAAGCTAGCCAGATCGATCTCCAAAAACCCAATACGATCCTTCCAATCCGCATGCTCAGCCAACAACTCTTTGATCGCAGCGTCAACTTTCTCAGGGTTCCGCGAGGCAATGTAAACTTTAGCTCCGGCCTGGAGGAGCCCCTTGGTCGTGGAAAGTCCCTACTTCCAGCGTGGTCTCCGTGAGCACAAAGTGAACAGTGAATTGACAGGACACGCACTATGCCTGCATGTCCACCGGTGCAGATGAAGCACTTGCCGTCTTGCGACGGGATCTGAGATGCGTCAAAGTGCTTCTCGGAGCGAACTCCGGTGATGTCGCTGATGATGAGCATTCTAGAATGTGAATGCAGGTGGGAGAAGAAAGGGAGAGAGAGAGAGAAAGGCAGCTGATAGCGCGCACGGTCCCGACTCCCGACGGCCTCGGGTCTTAAATCTGCTGCGGCGGTGACGGCAGCGACTGAGGACTTTGTGACGGTCGCAGCTTGGTCGCAGGTGGTCGCCGACTCATTTCCTGCCCTTCATCCACTTAAGATTACAAAGTGTTGAGGCGTTGGGCAAGGAATGAAACTTCGTCTTTAGTCGGTCCGACAAGGATATTAAGAGCATCGCCGCGACGAGCGCCATAAAACTTTTCTTGCCTGCAAACTACACACGCCGCCCTCAAACTCTTTTGCCATTGTGATTATCTTGAGCTTGAAATCAACTAGGCAGTGTACTCATACATTCCAGAACCCCCTCACCGTCCGTCTCCTCCTCCAAGCCCCGCAAGGCGAGGATCTCTCGAAGCCTTTCCATAACGATCCTTTTTCCCAAAGGAATTGTGTCGCCCACAGTGGGGGAAGATCCGTAGAGCTCAAACATCAACGTATAAAGAGCCTTGATCTCGGCCGATGGTATGGGGTCGCAACTGATCGCAGCCTGAAGTGATTGTTCGATTAATCGCTCGTCGTGGCGGAATACCTCGTAGACGCTGTCAAAGAAGTACCGATAATTAGGCATCGAAGACAAATATTCATGGAAGCATAGCGTCCTACCAGAAGTCAATCATGATGTGCACGAAGACTAGGGCAGAATGAAGTCAGTCCGATCGCCTCGGGGAACCCGCAAGAGAAACCCCGACCTATGGCACTCGTGCTCCACCCTCCCGAGACGAAGAGGAGAATCCTCCACGTTGAAACACTCCAAGCATTTACTTCAGAAGATAATTAAACTAATGTTAGCTGCTCACCTCCTGCTCAAAGCCTTTGAACTCACTTGCGAAGACGCCCAACACGTTTGCTGCTGTCCACATCCATGGCTGGCGGGCCTCACGATGATGATAGCGATAGCACTTGACGACCTGAGACGTTCCTTGTGATAGTAGAAGAAACACCGCCAAGGAGATTTGGCGGAGCAAGGCAGACGGCAACAGGAGGTTGGCGGTGATCAAGCTGATGGACTGTATTCATGAGACGTTTTGACAATTGAAAAAGTGGCCTTACCAGAGTGTTCCCCGCTGGAGAATAGTCCAATACCATGGCCAATGCATGTCCGCGAGGTTCATTTAGTGGTGTGTGGCAGTGGCAGATGCAAAGATGATCCACGAGCGCTCGAGCGCCACGGACGTGAATGTCGGGAAACTGAGAGCACCACCTTTGGCCTACTAATTATTTCAGACCTTTGATCTTACCGCATGGTGATTGTTATACAGCATTGTACCAAAAGCTTGTGCCGAGGTAGATCTGTGGCTTTACTTATTTATTAAGAGAGCAAAGCTGAATATTTTCAGGCCGCGTGCCACCAAATGTCCACACTCCGACACTTCTCAGCGAACCGACTTTCGAAAGCTTTCAAGCAGGAACCTCGAGTTTCTCTGCTATCAGAGCTGCCTACAACAGCTTCAAGGTTGATACTGCGGCGGGCCAACAGAGTCCTCGCCCTCCGTATCCCGTCGAGACACAGCGTTGTCAAAAGCCTCAAATGCCAATAGCAGTCGCGCGCGTCAGAGTACCATCTTCTTCCCAATCATAGGATCCTTTATTGGGAGTGATGAGCTACAGTATTCAGCCGTTCCCGCATGAATCGAACTGAGGACCCACCGGAGCGAGACCAGTAGACCAAGTGACAGGCACCCTGTACAGCGAGTCGCCCAAGGGAAAGGGACACTCCAGCTTCTCTAAGATATTTTGCTCTGGAGTACCTCTTTCGTCGATGATGAGTTGAATCGCTTCCTCAAGGAACCTTCCATCGCGGCGATACATCGCAAACACCCTGGGAGGTAAGAAAAGAAGTCAGCACGGAAGGCACCTCGAATTGCATGTAAGCAACTCTTGCCAGTAGTTTATCAGAAACTGTATGAAGGCTGTCGGGCAGGTGAGCTCGACTCTGAAGTATCTGGCCTGAGCAAGTACCAACTATCAACATCCCTTTGCCGCCTTCGACGTGCAGCAATTTCATCCAAACTGACACGCTCCACGTGCGATCTGTTGCAATTTACGTCAGCTCTCCTCCAGAGAAACACAAACCAACACGCGAACTCACAAAGGAAATTGAACACCATTTCGGAGAACAGCGACTCGGATCCCCAGACAGGTACCTTTCTCTCCCCGAAGTGAAGCTTATAGAACCGGACCGTGTCGCCTGGGCCGAGCATGAACTTGAGAACTACTCCTAGGAATAGACGACGCTTGAAAGACGACGGGATTACGATGTTGGCGACAGCTAGTCTTTGGTGGGCAGGTGTGGAAGTGGATCAGCGCTGACACTGACGAGCGGGCGAGCATCTGAAAGAGAACTCACCCCTTGAGTATCATGTAGAGAAAGCAGTCGTATCTGCAGGTATAAAGTACCCCGGCGTCCATGTGTGGCAACAAGGAAAGTGGGTGGTGTGAACAGAAGCGCAACACGTTACTCGGTCGAGCGGTCTGGCTCCACGGAGTTAGGAGAGAACACCTAATCTGTGGCTTTCTGCTCCCGATGTTTCGTCATCTTTGATGCCTTCCTTTGAGTATGAGGAACTTCGACCTGTGCATGTCGCTTGCCAAATGTTTTGATTGTCATGAATCCGCCTCAAACTCTACTGCAACTTCTGATGCTCCTGACCACGATATGATAAGCAAATTTGTAGTCAAAGAAGGATGTGAGGCTGGCTCACTGGTTTATGGAATGTTTCGTAATCTACATGCACGTGGCAGCGGTCTATCATGGGCAGATCCTCGAGCTTGTCCTGAAGCGCCTGCGAGATGTCATGAGATTTCCAAAGCGGCGTTTCTGGATCCATCACAATATCGATCTCGACATAATAATTCTTCAGCGGAAAGCATTAGCTACACCGTGAACGAAGTACATTGTCGAGTTGGACATACAGGACCAGCGTGGTAGACAATGCAGTGGTCGATAGAATTGATTCCTTCCGCGAACGTCATAGCTTTATCTGCGAAAGAAACGGGGTTGGAAACTATGAGCGTGTTCCAGCTTGTGAATTACGAAAGTACTGACAGATGACGAGCTTCTGGAACTCAATCGGCGCTGCTCTTCCCGCGAGTTGACCAAATAGCCCGTAGGCTGTGATACCCCAAACGGTGATGAGGGAGACTGAAGGTATTAGATTCAGATCAGTATCTAGATCACATCGTGAGTGGATTCTAAGCGTACTCGAGATGACTTTGATGCGAAGGAGACGCAGGGTCAGTCACATATTTCGCAAAAAACGTAAGTTATGCGCACTCAGTGCTCCAACGGGATCTATAAACCACGCAATCTTCGCCCCCGCCGCCGAAGTAAAAAGTCCAAACCCGTTGATGAAGAGATCATTGCGACTGAGGTGAAAAGTCAGCCGGCGTTTCAGATTGCGACGGGAAGGACGTACTGATCCTCCCACAGGACGTGAACTTGCGAGCTTTTCGCGCGCAGTGGAAAACAGTAAATGAACATGATGAGCTTGGTCACTGGTTGAGGAATGATCGTCAGCGTGTCCGCTTTGTCGTGCAAAAATGCAGCCCTCGCACCAAAGGAAATCCCAACGATTGCAAGCGCTGGGATATGCAACTCCTTTCCCCCTTTGTCACCTCCCACAAGTTCTTGGATAGCAAACGCCTAAAATCAAATTCATCAGCTCATGAATCAGTCGCCTTTCACGGGAAACTGACCACCAAAATAATCGAAACGGCTCCCATTGAGAAACTGTAGACGCAGTCCCCGACCGTGCCAAACTTGCTCCCGCCAGAAGGCCAAATGTGGAGGTCGACGTTCCTGGATTTACGGTGACAGAGTGCTAATACGCCATTCGCTATTGGATCCGCGATAGCGTCTATGGCGGTTGCGAAGACTGAGAGAGAAAGGGACGAGAGCGCGGCGTAGAGCTGCAAGATGCCTAAAATGCTAAAAAGGGCTTGTACAGCTCTCATTCTGAATGGTATAAAGCAAGACGGCTCACATGTTTAGTGTGAGCGAACCGACGACTGCAAATCTTATCTAGTCGAGAGCAGAAATGACTTCAGTGAGGCCGTCTCCATCGACGAGAAAATGCATGTTTACCGCTTTCCTATTTCCCTCCTGCTCGTTCCTCGCCTCCTCGATATGCTGATCCATACTCATCAGATACCCCTTAATCTCTTCATTTTGCCTCTTGTAAAACCTCGAGAGAGGCTTCCGATTCTTCCGGCGCCCACGACTTGTGAGCGCAAGGACTTGTTCTTCGGACTGCAGTTTCGACTCGATTTGGAATGGGTCCTGGTTGGGGATTGAGACCGATGTGGAGTGGTGTGGCGCTCGAATCTGGATGCGATGGATCGTTTGGGAAGTGCCGGTGACAAGGATTGGAGTTGGTGAAGTTCCTGGGGAAGATGGCGGCGAAGGAAGCATTGGAGGGGCTAGAGTGGTGTCAGCGGCGGGGGTCGACATAGCGTTTGGCAAACCTGATCAGATATACGGGGAGCGGGGGAAATCCCGACGTTTGACGGGGAATTATGGGCACAAGGACCCGCGTGCATCGCGACGGGGTCGCCAAGCGACAGGCCAGTTTCTCGATGAAAGGCGGCCTCATGTCTGGCAGCCTCGATGTGGTCACTAAGGACCAGACTTTAAAGGTGGCAGGCAAGTCGTCAGCATAATCGATCGGCTTGTGCTTGAGAACGTAGATGGCATGCTTCATTACCGCCTGTACAAAATACCGCTCATCGCACTTCCCCACCAGATTACATCCAACTTCCGACTTTTGCGAAAAACTTTATCTGACCTATGATCGGTAATCTGCAGCCATCGAAAGTCGTCAGCTGCCTTCTTCATCATGGTCCTGGGAAACGACTTCACTCACCCGCGTTGATCGCAATGTACTCGTGACTCAAATCACAAGTCCAGTACGTCGCGCTCTCCTTACCCAGCCCAAGTTCAATCTTGATCTCCAAATCCTCCGCCTTCAAGATCTCACTCGCGCGCTTCTCATCAACCTGCTCCGGTTCTCCATTGACAAGCAAACGAAGTTCTGGTGATCCGTCCGTGGGGATGAACGAGACGGAGACTTTCGAGGGGTCGATAGTGAAGTCCGCTGGCTCGGAATAGCCAACGGCGCAGAGGATTCGTCCCCAGTTGGCATCTTCGCCATGGAGTGCGGTTTTGACGAGGGAGGAGGTGGAGATGGTGGAGGCAATTTTGTGAGCGCCAGCGTAGGAAGGTGCGCCCTGTTGACACAAATAAATAAAAAAGTTGGAAGCTGATTGGTAGAGGTATGGGAAAAGTGAACATACGTTTACTGAGATCTTGACAAATTTGGTCGCGCCCTCTCCATCCCGAACAATGAGCTGAGCGAGTTCCGCCGCGAAGCTCGTAAGCTCGTCTCGGAACTTGAAGAATTCCTCTGGCGTCTCGTCCTCTGTCCCAACCATTTTCGCTCCACTGGCACCGTTCGCAAGGACGACGATCGTATCATTCGTCGACATGTCGCCGTCAACCGAGATGGAGTTGAAGCTTCTGTCCACAGCGTACGTAAGAGCGGCCTGGAGCGCTTTCGGGCTGACGGTAGCATCGGTAGCGATCATGCCAAGGAGGGTAGCGTGAAGTGGACCTGGAGGACCCATATTTGGGTGAATCATCCCAGCGCCCTTGTCGATTCCGACCATGCGCACTTCCTTCCCACCAATCTCGAACGCCTTGGTTCGTAGCTTCGGGAACGTATCCGTAGTCATGAAAGCCTTTGCCGCGTCCGACCAAGCCGAGTAAGTCGACCCAAGAGTCGCAGTGCTCGCCGTTACTCCCGACAAAATCTTTTCGATGGGCAAGAGCTGTCCAATGACTCCCGTACTCATCACGAGCGTTCCCACAGCGCTCGAGCTGGAACTCGCGGCCAGAAACGAGTCAAGCTTGTCGCTCATTGCCTGCGCGTCCTTCATGCCCTGCGTGCCCGTGACGGCGTTTGCGCAACCACTGTTAATGACGATTCCTCTCGCTGTGCCATTTCCAGCTGCCAGTACTGCTTTCGAAACGGTAACGGGCGCAGCTTGGAAAGCGTTCTTTGTGAACATGGCAGCGGCGGAGCATGGTCGGTCCGAGATGATTACGCCGAGATCCAACTTTGTTGGGTCCTTCTTTACGCCGCAATGGAGACCTGTTGCCAAGAAGCCATGGGGGAATTTCTGGCCTGTTGGCTCGAGGGTGAATCGCTGAGCTTTGGTGAGGGAAAGGGAGGGGCACGAAGTGGAGAGTGGTCGGACGGTGGCTGTGGGGATCAATTTGGCTGCAGCGGCGAGGAGGCCGCTGGGAGCTTTGGAGGCCATCCAAGAAAAGTTGAAGAACGGTCGGCGAGCCGAAGGGGATGGAGGAAAGTTGAAGAACTTGGACAGCGAAGCGCGCAGCTTGCGAGTGCCGATAGCTCGTCGACCGTGAGAACTTGAGATGAGATTCCTTGACTCGCACGTTGACCGCCAAAAGCAACGAAAAGCAACATTTCCATCTTGGTCAAACCCCAATCATATCTGATAGTCAAATCCATAGGGAGGGATGGATTCTATAAGGATCGTGAAATTTACAAAGCGTTTACCGTAGTTCGAAAGTTGCTTGCTACATACGAGCTTTCGCTGTTATAACTCGAGGTGCGGTCTGAACTCGCCACGACTGTTTACTGACGTAAGTCTCACGGCGATACATCAAGCCCCGTTTCCTGACCTCGATATAGATACCTTCGAAGCTATGTGTGAACCGAAATTTCCTACAATGGCCTGCTTTTGCTAGGAGCCATCAGAGGAGCGACCGCACAAGTCGAAAGAAAAAAAGGAAACATTCACGAGCAGCGATAATCAACAACATAGCACAAATAAAAAGCCCTACAACATATCTCCCGAAATAAACATCCAAGCCATTGGCACTGACTGCAACACGAGTGCTTCATTCGCCCCAGCTCCTTGCGTCACCGATGACTGGCCAGCCTGACCCCTCTCCCTCAACTTCCACCTGATAGCCTCTCTTTCTCGGACTGGGACTTGGCGTTCCCGCCATCTCGTCGCCTGAGATCAAAGATATTGGGTAGGGCGAGTAGGCTCCTTGCGGAATCCTATATTCTTTCGGGGTGGGGATCGATGCGGCAATAGGTCGAGAAGGGATGGGAGGAGAAGTTGGTGGAGATTCGTTGAAAAGATCTTGTTGAGCTGGCGGTGGCGGTGGCGAGCTATCTTGCTCCCCTCGTTCGCTCGTCGCGGCGTCGTTGTAATTATGGTCCTTCCCTGCTCTAGCACTCGACTCTATCACCGAAATCTCGCAGTCCCCACTTTCAATAACCACAACTCTCCGTGTCCTCCCTCCTCCCCTCTTCTGACCCACGACAAAGAAAGGCTTGATGACCCAATCCCAAATCGCGATAGCCCCAGTTCCATCTTTTCGTAGAGCGGTCCACAGGAACAGGAGCTTGAGTATAGCGTATTTTGGTGTTAGTGGGAGTGGTAGAATCGATTTTGACTTTTGGTGGAGGAGGCTGGTGAGGAGTGGAGTGGGCTGGGGAAAAGTGGCGCGTTTGGAGGTTGGGGAGCCCCGTAGGGAACGTGATATGTAGCTGACGACGCGTTGAAGCGATCTGGGAAGTATTTGAAGTGCAAGAGAGGGCAACGGCGATGCTAAAGAAGTCGGTGCGGCGCGCCAAGTTTCGACGCTCTGCAACACCGCAAAGACGATCCAGAACGCGACAAGGTGCCTCGCTTCTTCCATATCCGGAGCTTTCTTCTGGTCTTTCTCGTTCTGTTCGCCCTCATCCAAAGTGTCCAACAGCTTCAGACTCCTCCCCACCGCCTCCAGCACGCCCATGGCCGCAAGGAAGAACCTCCATTGTTTTCGATGTAACGCGACGACACCGGCGAGGGTCGCAAGAACGAGGGTTGAGATAGATGCTGGCGATAAGCCAAGGGAGGCGAGGAGGGACGCCGGTTGGGAAAGGAGGAGGTGCGATTCGAGATAGGCCAGCCGAGGATGCAACGGGGAGCTTAAGAGCGCGAGAAGTGGGTGGGACAACGCCGAAAGAGCAAGTGAAGACACTGGCAACGGCTGGTACCGATCCATCGTGCGAGCGATATCTATCGTCTTGGCGGCTTCCAACTTTGTTGTTCGCCAAGCGCACCTCCCGGTTAATTTATTGGTATTTAAACTAATTCTATTCTTTCTTCAGGGATGCGCGGCGCCTCTTTCTCCCTTTTCTTGCTGTCTGCGCGAAGCTTTGCCATGAAAAAGTTGTTCGATAGAGCAGCAGGAGAAATGCAACTCCCGCTCGGACAGATAGATGGGCTGGGGTGCGCCCAGCGAGCTTCGAGCGAAGGTCCCCGTCACGCTTCATCAAATGACGCGTGACAGTTCTGTTGTGGGCCGACCCATCGAGATTTCGCCAAGTCATTTTTGTCTGCTGGTCTTTTCCTTCTTTTCCATCAACACATCATGATTTCCTCTACACAAGCAACTTTATTCGCCGGTCTTCTTCTGGCTAGCCCCAGTGTTGCCCAGCTTGGATGTGCGTCTTAAGGCGCTGTACTTTCGGTATGATAGACGCTCACCTGACATCCCCGATCTACAGATGGATACGGTGGCTATGGTTATGGAAATCGTCTCGGGGGAGGAGGCTATGCTGGCATCGGTGTCGGTTCATTTGTCGGTGAGTCCATTTTCAAGCTTCGCGGGTGGCGTTGCCTCGTAGCTGACGCCAACTTCAGCCTTGATTATTCTCCTTGGCCTCGCATTTTGGTGCTGCCGTCGACGAAGGGGCAGAAACACCAGGAATGCTGTACCCCAGGCGCAGATGAGCTCAGTTCCGGACCAGGGATACTACGGTGGCCAGAACTCGTACGCCGGTGGGAACAACGCCGTCAACAACACCCAAGTCCCGCCACAAGAAAACAATTACAGCTCGCAAGCCCCTCCATACTCCTCAGACCAACCGTATCAGAATCATAACAACGGTCAGTTGCCTTTACAGTTGATTTTCGAAAGTGTGAAGCTGATGTCACTGTCGTCGACAACTCTAGGCGCCGCCACTCATCCGTCGCAGCCAATGCCTGCAGCAAACTCTGGGACGGGTCACTACGCACCTCCAGCTGGACCTCCCCCTAAGTTCTAGATATATTTGAGCTTATGTATCCCTTCCTCTCGATTATGTTGTGCAAGTTTAGAAATCATCGAAAGTCATGCAACACTGCAGTCAGTTTCAGACTGCTCAACGAAGCCATGACCTGGCTTACAAAGGCATCCTGATTTATTCATATTGTACCGTATAGTCTGGAATCAAGTCATATCGCTCGGGTTCTCGCAGATTCATCGGCCGTTCAAGAAAGCCCTTCGGTAGGCTGGGAGATGGTCGTGAAGCTGTCACACTCGCAAGATAGTGTAGAAGTGCTAAAATATCAAGATGAATCTCATTGTGTCCCTTAAATACTGACGTACTACGACGTACAGCTCATGCTTCCTCTGATTGGGGCAAGGAGCGCGTTCACGAGGGGTATGATCTGGGTTTGGAGATTGAGTGCCGCTATCGGAATGTTTTCCACAATCTTACCAGCGACAGATAAGTATTAGCGCAAATATCAAGTGAACCGAAACAACCTACCGAATCAATAACGAGGCAAAGAGCGGCGGCGCCTGTGGGGTCTTCGAAGGCAAGGGTCTGCGAAGGGGTGGTGGCGACGAGGAAAGAGTTTGTAGTTCCCTGGTTCGCGCCAAAAGCCACGGGGTGGGCCAAGTAAGTACCAGCGAGTCCAGCAGCAAGTTCGGGTCCCTATTTTTCAAGAAGAAATGTTAGTTTCTTCGTAAGTCGTGACGTGGTGCCAAACTTACAGTGAGGGGAAGTTCGCGACGCCACCAGTGTCCGTCGGCGCTGGGAGGGAAAGTCTCCGGCACTTTTGAGTATGTGCCGTCGGGATTGAGCTTCATGCCAAAGAAGGTAGATACAACGTTGGTCGTTGCCGGATCATTTTGCGAAGGCCCGGACACGGCGCCAGATGGCATGAGAGAGTATGTGAGGGTTTCCGCGGCGTAGAAGAGAGCTCTGTGGGAAAAACGTGGTTTAAATTCTGAGAATGAAGCGTGTGTGAGGTTAAAAAAAAAAGCTTACTGTCCGACAGGAAGCCACGAGCATTGCGGGTTATTAGCGACGCACTCGAGGTACCGTTCGTATCGCACCTCTGCACGTTGAGGTCAGCATCATCAGATTGGTAGAAATTGAGGAAGGTCTTACCCGCATTCCATGGGAGATTCATGAGTCCACCATACTGAGTATCGGCGAGCTGAGCTAGTTGTTGCCACTTGGTGGTATTCGCTTGCCCGCCAAAGTGAGTGGGAACGAGGAACTCGTCGTCATACTACAATTACTCGTCAATAACGAAACAAGTAAGAAGAAGAGCTGGGACTTGATCTCACCAGAATGGAACCGTCAATCTTCGAAGGGCAAAGTGTGAGCTTCGCGTCCATGGAAAATCTTCCTCTTTGACACTACGCCTCACCTCATATTTGGTGTGGGACGCGTAATCGAAAAGTCCAGGTGCTTGACCGAACAATAACGACAAGGGACCGTTGGTTCGAGAATCTGTCTTGCCAATTGACATGCGGAGACTGATAGAATGGTGAGCTTTCGGGGAGAGAAATTTTGGCCGGCAGCGTAAGTAACCCACGTAGTTACATCCGTCATCCCTCGGAAGGCAAGGGCAGTTAAGAGCCCTGCAGTGTCCGGAGCAAAGCTAAAAGTTGTATAAGCTATTGAGAGCTCGTACTCTGAGGGTAGAAGACTAACCCGAGCGCTTCCTGCAGGGCGTAGAGCAACTGCCCCGTGGAGACGATCCCGTTGTGCTACAAGCCGAAGTCAACTTGAAGAGCTTCTCGCGCCTCCCTTACAGATTGACTTACTGGAATGTAGCCATAATTTGCCATGAGATTAAGTCCTGGGCATCCACCCCGCTGATCGGTTGGCCCTGGGGCGACAAATTGATGGGCAGCATCCGGAACTGAGGTTTACTCGAGTCATCAGCCACTCATCGGCGAAGCCAGAAATGTGTCGAAGCTCACTGATCTTCCTTCCGAATGTAATCACCCCAGGAATCGTAACTACGAGGGGAGCCAGCAAAGGAAATCCAGGGATTGTAATCTGTGGAAACGGTAAAGAGAAACCTTGAACCTGGCGGCGTTCAAACTGTGGATTGGCGGTAGCTCGCTTGAAGTTTAACTGAGTGTCGGGTGATTCACGAGGGATCTTTTTTGTGGTGAGAAGAAGTGTCGTTAGCAGGATGCGCATGATGAAAGGTCGAGCAGCAAGCGAGCTACACTGACCATCGTCGGAAACGCCAGCGACGACTGGACAAGAAGGAGCGAGTAGAAGAGAGATTTCATCGCTGCCAGGACGAGCGTGTCGGACAGAAAATTGAAAGGGAAGGAGAGGAGGAGAGAAGAGAGAGGGAAGGAACGACCTCTAAGGGAACCGATTAGCCGGAGAGAGGGGTCAGCAGGATGATAATCGCAGGCAAAATGGGAACACTGCAAGATTACTCCCCTTTTCCTCCTCGCCGTGACTCCAAGTATCAATTTGGAGCTTGCAGCGTGATTTCTCATATTCCATCGCACGATCTTCCCAAGGATCGGAGGTGGGAGAGGAGAGGAGGGCCTGCAAAGGGTTGTTCAGTACAGAGCCTCGAGGAGGAGCAGCATGAGTCCTGACGCCTGACCAATAAGAGAGTCGACGTTGATTAACTTTATTCCCCCTCGAACTACATACACGGCGCCCAATACGAGAGCTTTTATACTTCGCAGCGGCCGAGTTGATGATCGACATGCGTCGGTTTCCCTCGACTCGGCTCGGAGTATGTCCCTACATTGAGTACTATAAGATTTCGCTCAGTAGGCAAGCCTTACCTGACGAGGGAAGCTTTGGCAAGGTTTAAGGGAAATTCGCGCCGTGAAGCCTTGCACTTGAAGGGAAACATTCACCGCTGGTCCGGAAGGCTGGAATTCGAATTCAAAAGCCGACGTTACCGAAGACCCACGCAATGATATAGAAATTGGTAGGTGTGGCAGTTTTTGATGAAGCGCCGAGGCGCTTCAAGAGGTAAAGGCGGAGGTTCGCGGTTGGCGTTTCACGTCGCCTCCGTTTTGAAAAGCTCTAGGCTCTTCCTTTGATTTTGGCAATGCTGATCATTGACTGGCAACCCTGCTCGTTCCGAATGGAAGTCTTCAAGTAGCAGAGTGTCCGCTGGGACCGACGTTCGTGAGTCCTGCGAGCCAGCTCTGGCCTTCTCCACCCTGTGAAGCAAGACTTTTCAGGGTGATTCAATGCTTGCCAGAATTTGTACTCACTGGCGGTTGGTCACTCTGTGTCGTTCGACCAGCCCGATGGCAGCGTCGGCTATTCCCAGCTCCTATCGCAGTCCTCCATTCGATGCGTACCTATTATTTTGATGGCCACCTCTTGGTGCATATACGTAGCCTCCCCTCGAGCCTCCGTTCACGAACCTCGGGTTTCGCAACGCCGCCCGCTGCTTGGCGGCTTCCGGATTCCGAGTGGAGTTGCGGAGGGTAATGAGGAGGGAAGATAGTATGAGGATAGAGAGCTCGGAAGAATTTGGAAGGGAAGGCAGAGTTCGAAGAAAGTCAAAGCCCTGCGGGAGGTTGGGAGATGAGCACAATGATCTACACGGAGCGTGTCGGCGAATACGCACCTCGTTTAGGGTAGGGGAAACCCATAGCGATAAAAACTTCTCCAAAAGATCAATTGCTAATTGGGAATCTCCGATAGTAGGGTGACCAGTCCTTTGAAGGAGCCTGTCATGGCAATCCTGCGAGACGCAACTTCAGTACAATTAGCTCCAACCTCGCGCGCCAGTTCCCCACGAGGCCCAGTCAGCAAGTACCTGAGGTGAGGTTCCCATCACCAAGCAGGCCACATCGACCGCAGGAAAGTCTACCGCAATCTCGAGCCAGCTCCGTCGCTGACTGACATCAAAGTTTTGTCGATCTAGAACGACGTTCAAGCCCTGCGAAGGACTCAAAGCATCAGCCTTTCGCCAGCAAGAAACAAGATATGGTGGTGATACCTGGGAGAGGTACTGGAAGCTTCGGGCGTCAGCTTATTGTCGTGCAGGCTTGGGTGCGGCGCGATCATGCAAACTCACCATCTTGACCATGTCCTCACAGGCCCTTCGATCTCCCAGATCGTCTTGATTCACACGTGCCCATCCTGGTACCTTGTCTACGAGAGCGTGCGCGAACGTACTTTTTCCTGAACCAACAACTCCGGCGAGGACAATAAGAAGCTGGCGGGGCGACGATGAGCTAGCGTCTACGCCAGAAATGCTTTCCATCTGTTCCGTTGAACTGTTGTGGGTGAAAAGATTGGCGTGGATGGTCGGTGCGAAGAGCGCAAGACGACAGCGCGTTCAGCCAAGGCCCAGCAACCAAGAACTCCGGAAAACGACTTTCTGTATCTCTGCCGCCTGAACGTAGTAAGATCAAAACTAGACTCAGTTCCTTTCAAAAACAGTTCTCAGCATGGAAGCTGAAGCGAATGACAGAAGGTCACCACTTCGACCCCGCCGAGGACAATATACGGCTGTAAAGTTGTGAACGTTCGAGTAGCGATTGTTCCAATGCGAGATTCACTCTCCCAAGTTTCGTGTATAGATAATCTGAACTGCTCGCTTTACGGCGAAGGCGAATTCTAACGGGAGAGTTGCGAACAAAAAAAAACCCCTTGTCGATTATACTACCCAAGAACTCTGCCTCATCGTAACAGCCTGGATCTCTCCGACTCCTCCTCCAGTCCAACGTCAAGTGGTTTCCCCCAATCGTCAATTTGTAGCTTGTGCTGGCGAGCTTTCCACGCCAGGCAAAGGAGAAGGAGGGAGCCTTGAAGGATACCAGTTACGAGGTACTGTCGTAATGATAAGAAACAATATCAGCGAGAGATACAAGGCTATGGAAAATCTGGTAACGAACGGTTCCCCATCCGGTCCAGTTTACACCTGGCCGCACGGCGAGAGTGTAGACGAAGACGAATGATCCTGGCACCTGCGAGGTGTTTTGTGGCAGGAGTCAGCATTCAATGCTCAATCAGCCTTCCAAAGAATAATTACGCACTTGCAAGAACATCATCGGGATGCTCAAGCTTCCAACGAGCTTTCTCCTCAAAGTCAATGCGATCTGGGGGGCGTATTGCGCACACCCCAAAACGACACTCGCAACACCCAGTGTCGTGGCCCAAACTCTAACGGCCCTTTCACTTGGGTGCTCTCTTCCAAACCCGCCGCCCGCTGGTGGACTGCCATCCTTTGGCGCACCCGGTAGCGTAAGTAGCAGGATAAATGTCGTGCCGGCACAGAGGAACAAATGGAGAACGGTAAGGGCGAAGAGTGATAAAGAGAGCCGATAGGAGGGTGAGAGGGAGATGGAAGAGTGTCGGATTTGACCGGGCAGGAGGATGTTGTGCGGGTCAAAAGAGGACGAAGAAGATGTGGTGGAGGCGATGGAGGGCGCGCGGGGGCGAAGGAAGGAGGGTAAGAAAGAGGCTGTTGTGGTGGGGGCTGGTACAGATGAGGCTTCGAGTGGTAAGGAGCGGACGTATTTTGCGGATGGCGGATAGAATATCAAATACAGAACAAATCTTCATGATGAGATGAATGGAGTTAGTCGGGCAAGAGACGCGGAGGCGCACGAAGGCGTACATGATGTTGAAACAAAGCCACTGGAAGAAGACTTGTGAAATACCAAGTATCGACTCAAAGCATTGCCCTGCAGTCTGTGGCGCATAAAAGGTGGTCAGCTTCGGATGATGGAGTGGGGCGCCATGAGATGGTACGCCGGGCCACTTTGGCGACGTAATGGCAATGTCCAATCAAGCTCGCCTATGCACAACTAGATACCACGAGACCAAAAAGTGAACGCTGACCAGGTTGGGAGGAGAGCCCCCAAGACCTTCATCACTCTGCCTCCAACCTCCTTGTGGGGGCTTGAGACCGACCCCTGCGCTCACATCGACCGCGCTTATTTGACCAACTTGATTCCGCCATCGCCCAAGCGCCAAATGTCAATCGCTGACAATGCCAGAGTTGGCCGCGCCTCAAATCCTGGACTGCCGCGTCTCCCCCATCAGCTCCAGATTGTTTGACTCACGAGGTACTTGCAACACCCAACTTGTCCCCATTGTAAGCTGAGGATATTGAGCAAGCTGGAGGCACTACTGGTAGCTCCGAGAACGAGAAAGAATGGGGAGAAACCTTCGCTTGACTTGTTGTGGATGATGCGATAATGCTGCGAACAGTAATCGTGCCGGTGTCAGCGTTTTCTCCCCCATGACAGGTTATCGCGTGTCTCCAGCTTGCAAGTGAACATACTTGAGGTAGGTAGGAAATGATGAGCCCAACCACAATAAGACCGGAGAGGATCTCGGTCGTCCTGTCGTGATGAAACGCCTGTGTACAAGTCTCGAGGGAAGGAACAGCTCGGGAATGCATAACCCGAAACGGATCGTTCGTGCTCGTCAAATCATCCATCTTGCGCTCCGATCTTGCGTTTCCCTCAAGTTGGAGTTTCAAGGCGGGTTGAAGAAAGTTGCCAGCGCGGACCTCTCGGCTCAAATCTCCCGGCTTGCGATAGATTTGTAAGCAGCCTCCCGCCCGCTCATCCGCTTCCATTTTCCCTTTTTTCGTCTTCGATAGCGGGGATGAACAGAAGAAACCAGCATGTACTGGAACTGAGCAGTAATTCGTATCGAGACGTAAACAAATTTGTCAAGCAAGGCTTTGCTCGACACTTCCTTTGAAAGAAGGTTGTGAGCGCCCACGCAAGCCCACGCGCAGGCAACTGGTAAAAATCCTGTGGTTGTCAAAAGTTTACAACAAAAATGAGAGGCACTAACTTCGCCCCTTCCCTTGACCAGCCTCCCATAACGCCAAGGTATACACACCTTCGCTCACGTCGCCTCACTCCCCGACTCGCCGGAGGCCACCTCCCCCGTTTGCAAGCCACGCGCCCTCTGCTTCCCAGTGTACCGCTTTCGAATAGGATCGTACCCACCTGATACACCAGCAACTGTTGGCGAAGCGAGAAGATCCTTGATGTCGACGCCGATTGGGCAACTCCTTCGTGTCTCGCGGCCGCTGCGAGGTCCGGGCAACTCAAGCGGTTCCGGTGATGGACTCTTTGCCATTTTTTTCCCAGATGCCGTCGTTACATAACGCTTAGTAGCTGGATCATAGCCTCCCGCGACGCTGGTCACGAGCGGACTCGCCAATAGGTCGTTCAGGTTGCCCGCGATGGGCTGACTGAGGCGCGTTGATCGCGGCTCCCGACTTGAATCTCTCGAGGTGGTGGCGTGAGGGGAGGCACTGGAGGCGGATCGTAAACTTCCCTGTGCCTTGGCTGCCTGGCCGCTGAGGTCCGATGTTCGCCCGCGTTTTCGATCTTGAGCCGCGACGGGGCCGGGGGCAGACGAAACGCGAGGTGCTGATGGGCGATTGCTGCGACAAGTAACGAAAAGAACGGAATCAGTATCCAGGGAAATCTCTCTGAGACTCAGCAACTTACGTCAGATCGACTTCCACCCTCGCTTCGGCTTTTACAGCCTTTTTGGGCGGTTGTGTAGCCTTCGAGCGTGACATCGGTGGCGGGGAGGGACTGAGGAGGGATTTTCGCCGTGTACTTCGTTGTGGCGCCACCGCCACCTTTCCTTCGGGACCTTCTGACGGCCGCTTTGTTTTGCGTTTCTTCTGCTGGACGACGATGAACCCCTGCTCGAGTGTGCGCGATGACGATCCAGTGCTCGTCTCCGACGCAGAGCTTGTCTTTGGAGGCGAAGGAGCAATCCGATCAGGAGGGGGACCGTAAGGACCTATCGACGTTGCTGGTAGCTCGTGATATGGGGGTTCCATGAGCGGCGGCGGCGGATCCCTCGTGCCCATCATGAGTAGGAAATTGGCGGCCTCCCTTTCCGACTCGTTGTGAAAATCCTCAGCTTCCGAGGGTGCCGCTCCGTCCATCGGGAAATCGAAGGCGTCGAGTCCTAATCGTCCTTGGACCTCAATGAGTGACATGGCCTCTGGCTCATCCTGTGGCTCATCCTCCCTCTCGACCTCCGGTTTCTCTTCCTCCTCGACCTCCATCTCGACGTCAAGAGCCCCGTGTCCAATCTCAGCCGGCTTGCGGCCGTCCTTCTCATCATCTCCACCGTTTCCACCGCCAGTCCCATTCATCAGGGAGGGCGGCGGCGGATCTGCCTTGCTATCTCGGCTCCCCTCTTCCGCACCGGTGGAGGTCGCCTCTGGAAAAGTAGCGAGATCCTGAGCATGCTGCTCTGGATCATGATCTACTCCATCGACAAGCTCGGCGGTGGGCCCAGACGAATGACGTGTGACAGCAGGCGCTCCTACGAGGACTATGTCGTCCAGAACATCTTCGTCATCAGGGTCGAAATCATCCTCGAAGGTGGAAGAGCTGGAATTCGGGAGGGAGATGGGAGTGGCTGGCTCTCTCGGCATATTGACGAGAGCGGCAGCGCTAGCTTCGGCTAGGAAGCTGGTGGAGCCAGACGTAGCATCCGACGAGGCTGGAACAGCAATTAATAATGGCGTTGCTGTCGAGTCGTCGGGAACCACGGTGGAAGCAAGGGTACGAGGGGCGATATGAAAGTCGAGGGAAGGGGAACGGGCATTGCGGGAAGCGGCGACTGGTGAAGCTAGCTTGCGGTTCCGGAAATCCCCTTCGTCGTCCGCGTCGTCCTCCCCGAGATCCCCATTTGATTCACCAGCCTCAAGATCCTCCTCAGAATATGAGACTGCTTCCTGCATAACGTGGTCCTCGGCGGAGGCGCCAGCAACTTTGTCAGACGCACGATCGAGGTCTTCATCCTCGTTTTCGGCTTCGGTTGCCGAGAGTTGTGTCAAGTCAGACTCTTCTCCTTCGTCGAAATTTGGCGCCGCAATTGCTCGGTTCGGCAAATGAGCAATCTCTGCGTCGTTTCCCTGCTCCTCTGGTGTCGGCGGAACCTTATCGACGTCGGCCTCTGTAACCTCGACTTTCCCATCTTCAACCAGTGACGCCACTTTCAGTTCTTCATCGTCTTCGCTTAACTCTGTAAGATCAGACTCTGCGTCCACCTCATCATCCTCTTCCAGCTCTGAAAGATCCGAATCCGACTCGCCGCAGACTCCCAGTAGAGCTTCCAATCGACTGAAGACCGCCTTCGGGTTCCTAGAGCTTGTCCTCTCTCCAAGCTTACACACCTTTTGCGGCTGTTTCTTCTTCCCCAATTTCCGCTTCTTTCCTCCCCCAATCTCATCGCCGAACGGGTCGAAAGGGCCCCCTCTGATTTTCGACGCCGACGAGGGGAGGCCTCCCTCTCGGCCTCTTTGAAAATTCTCCTCGTCAGCGTCAAAAGATGCTTCACGCTTTCTTTTCGGTGGTCGAGCTTCGATGGGAAGAGCGGTAAGCCCCTTGTAGGTGGCCGTCTGTTTCCGTGGATTCCATTCGTAGTCTGCGGCATAGCCTGGTGGTGGACGGAGAGGAGGGTGGACAAGTCGTTTACGAGTGCGGAAGTCGTCTATGACAACGGCAGTTCGTCCAGAGCGTCGTTTATCGTGACTGTCGGATGATCCAGATGGGGAAGAGTCGCGGCTGGAAGAGGAGAGGGAGGACAAAGAAGACGAGCGAGAGGTAGAGCGCGATAAGCTGCGTTGTGCGGTCAGCTCGTGACCAAGGCCAGCGCCGGAGGTGCGAGCTGAACGTCGGGTGGGGGAGGTGGCTCGCTTGCGCGAAGCAGGAACGGGGATGGGAGGGGGAGCGAGTTTGACCTGCTTAGTAGCGATGGAGTAGGCGCCTCGTTTGAGTCTAAACGAACAAACATGATTAGTAGAGAAGTGAGAACGTGCGCATGCGAGGCGTACTGTTCGCACGTCGAGCACAGGCACGACGCGTTCTCAGTATCGAAGTAGTGGTCACCTGCATACCCCAAATGTGAGACCAAGCGTCAAGAGCACACACGGGGCCAAGGTTCGTACCGTAATGTGTAAAGAGCTGCTCGTTGGCCTCAATGTCCTCCACAACCTTGAAGGTCATGTGGTTTCCAGTCAATCTGAACTCGACGTTGTTTCTACAGTCGTGCTGCACACAAAATTGCCGTTAGCAACCCCCATTGCCGCCAAGAAATTCAAAAACACACGTTGACGAATCGCGCAGGCCCGAGTAGTAGCGAGAAGCACCCTTTACGAGCCGAATGTAGGACCGAGAAGTCCTGTTTCCCGCCTGAGGCGCGCAATGCGTCGTCCTCGTCCTCTGTCAGGTTTGCCACGCCACCCTTGAGTTTGATCGTGTCGCCTCTCTTGAAGCTACGCGTGGCAAAGACGGCGACTTCGATGCTGGCCGATTGGGCTTTGGACGTGCCGACGGCTGGCGGTGATGGGGAAGGTGTTTGGCGAGCTGTTGCCGACTTGGGTAGCTTAGCATACCTGCAAGAAGCCAATGCTCGGTCAGGTGTGTTTTGCGTCGCAAGGTGAGACGGTACGCACCGGTCGGTTTCGTGAAAGGCGACACCGCTATCGGGCCTCAGCGCATGGAGATACTTGCGCGCATGGGTTGCGAACAACGCCTCTTCGTCCCCCCATTTCCTCATAAAGGTCCTCACACAGCCGAGCCTGGCAAAAGTGAAAAGAAGCACGAAAGCGAAGCGTGTCAGGAGCGCGCGCTAACACGAGAGAAGCTCCGCGAGTCTTACTTGTTGAACTCCTCAATAGAGTTTGCTGTGGGAACGAGACCAGTCCTCACCTGTGGATAAGCAAGTCAGTAGATGCCGAATAAATCAGAGACGAAATGGCGCACTCCTTTGACAAGAGTCGCGAGGGTCTCAAGGTCTTGCTTGGTTAACCTTGGACGGACCTCGCGAGACCGAGTATTCATCTTGCCAGTACGCCGTCCGTCGAGGTATGGCTCCCCAAAAATGTTGATGTCAAGTAGTAGAAGGCTGTGGTAAGAAGTTCGAGAGACGAAGGTGAAGTGGAAGCGATTGAGCGCGGGCCGGCGGGCGAGGGAATCAGGGCGGAGGTGTTGGGAGAAACAAACAACAAGGAGAGCGTCAGACTCGGCGACGGGTTCGAGCTCGCAGAGGGGCGACGAGAAAGAAAAATGCTTACGTTAGGAGGTCGTCCGCCTGCGACAGAAAGTCCATTTCAGCCGAGAAGGCGGGAGGAAGGAAAAGAACTCGGGATTCGAGTTTGGATCTGGATTTGAAGTTGACATAGGGGCCGCGTTTTCGATGTTGGGCCGGCGGTCTAGATATCTTGACTTCATTTTTGTAGGCAGCCACGATAAGATTTTCGTGAAAGATGAAGGATCATTTCAGCCAAAGGCATCAAAGGAGAAGTGGAAAGGTTACGAGCGATTTGTGAGCCAAGCGCACGCGCAGTCTGCCAGTCGGTGGCTTCCTCACCAAAACAAACTCCGGCGCTCGCTCTTACGCCTTCACATCTCGCGGTCTCCCAACGAACCAGACCTAGCTGCACCTCGAGCGTAAACTCTAGCTACTCCCTCGCTCTTCGCCATGTTTAGCGCACTGGGCCTCGCAACGCCCACGCTGAAAATCGCCGTCGAGGAGGAGATGATTTACCTGCATCCTTCTCTGACCCCTCCGACCGAAGATCCGTCCTTGTGGGGCATCGTCACAATCGACCTCCCCAAGCCTCGAACTCTGCAAAGCTTAACGGTCCGACTCGTGTAAGGACCCTGTACTTGAGCTGGCGCCGCCGCGGCATCGAAGCGCACCGAATTGATGAGAGGATTCATACGGAAAACAGGGGTCGTCAAATAATTGGATGGGAGGGAACTCATCCCTATGAAGAAACGGTCACATTGGACAAAAAGATCTCGTTGATACCGGAAGGAGAGGACGCTCTGCTCGAGAAGGGAGGACATACATTCACCTTTTCGATCATTGTACCGAGCTCAACACCTTGTCATGAGCGATGTTCTTGGGGCCGAGTCAGACATACGATCAAGGCGAAGGCGAAAGGGTTGGGAGCACTAGGAGGCGATTTGGTGACTGATGCGATTCAAATCTTCATCATTCAAAATGTAAGCTGGTCTTTCGTATGGCGGATAGGGACTTTTCTCGCTAAACTTCGCACCTCTGCATGTCTAGCCCGGGGGAGCTGGTCCTGCTATTCCACCGCCAGGATTAAATCAAAGAATTGAAGGTGTCGAGCCAGACCTTGGAGTGAGTGCTAAATTCCTCCATGCCATCCGCGAAACTTACAAAATTAGCAAATTCCACAGCCATAGTCAGTCCATTCCATCGTCCCGCCCAGGATCGGAAGACACTGACCCTCCTGAAGCTCCATTTCTCTCGAATCCAAGCATATCATGGTGCCTTTCTGTGCCCTTTGCCACCCGGCTTCGTCGCTAATTTCTTGTCACTTTCTTAGGTTGGCGGACTGCTACTCTTTAACTTTTCCCTCATCGCTCCCTCCACCAAGATCTCCATTCACACTCTCCTCGTCACCATCCACCAACAATTCCACCTCCGCTCGGCCATTTCTTCGCACACTCATTCAACACCAGTCGATTTTCGCACCGTCCTCCTCCTTGACATAAATCGACCTGCAAATAATGGCCACCTCGCTGCTCCCGAAGGCCCGATATCCAGGAGTTCTTCCAGGGCAAGACACGACAGTCCTTTCAAAGTTGTCGAGGACGGAGAGAGCTTTCGAGTACGGCATCTGGCGAAAATACCAAACGATGATCAGCTGAGAGGGACTACTCTACCTGGAAGTAATAATGGGATTGTGGTGAGCCACAGCTTGGTCTTTGAGATGGTGTATAGTGCGGGAGAGTCGACGGAAAGGCGGTCGTTGAGTGTTTCAAAGCCACTGGATCTGTTTTCCGTACGTTTTTATCGGCTTTTCTCTCCTCTCCTCTTTCTTCTTCTCAAGCATACTTCGTTTGAAACCAGTGCTGTTGCGTCCTGGACTCGCTCACCCTGCCAGAATATTCAGTTTCCGATCCGTTCCCAGACGAGCCACTCAATCGCGCCCCTCCTTGTATCTGCGAAATGCCGTTCGACCAAGTGATGAGGCAACATGGGGATTTCGCTCAGGACGAAGATGAATTTGGCGAAGGTGGGTCAGTCGGGAGGAAGGTGGAGGGACAGGTGGTGGCGACAAGGGCGAGGCAAAGAGGAAGGGCAACGGAACGAGAGGGATAATGGTCCTCTTTGGATTGTGGAAGGATTCTTTGCTTCAGCAGAAGACAAGATAGAGGAGCAGTACTGTCAAGAATGGAAGGTGAGCTGCTGCATTTCCTCCTTTCATTCGAAGTTATGGTTTTTGAGGGTCCTTTACAGATAGAAATGTGTTCATCATCGTGGAATACTTCAGTTCGTGCATAGCTTGTCCTTTCGGTTGTTCGTGACAGCTACGGACTCGGGATTCTTTGACGGAAAGACACCGTGAGTGGCGAGCAACACTGTTGAGCACCCATTATCTACAGCTGCACTTACAGAACTATGCCCTCTTCAGCACAAGCCTCCCTTACAGATTGCATGTCAACATCCAGCCCCGCCGGCAAACTAAGCACCTTCAAATTTGGTCCGCCTCGGATCGCGTCGCGAATGACCTCCGTCACCATTTCCAGTTGCGTTTGCTCCGACAGCGGCATAGCAACAAGCAGGTTATCTGTCGAATGCTGTACGTAGTACGGCTCAGAAATAATTTGAAGTTGTTGAATGCTCCTCGGAAGACGGTTGCGAGACGTCCTTGGTAGAGTCTCGAGCTGAGTGGATAGGCGAATAATGTTCATGAACGCGACGTCTGGCCATGCGTAACCATCCTCCATCCATCCCACATCCCGGCATTCAATGTCGAGACGAGTCAATTGGAGAGCACTGGTGCGGCTCGAGAGATTACGCAAGTAGTTCTGGATAATTGCCGACGACGCCACGACGGAGAGGTATGGGAGGGAGGGGAACGTTTGGTGGAGACCGAGGAGGGGTAGGTGCTGAGGAAGCCGCTCCCTTTGTTGGTCAGTCGACAAATCCCTGGAAAAGGTGATGTGGGATGGTTGAAGGTATCTCGAGTCCGGGAGGGCGGTCCCCATGGAAAGTGAGGTCTGACGCGTGAAGATCAAATGAGAGAGCCCTGCGATTTCGATTGTCTGAGTTCATAGGCTCTAGGTACCAGCGACGACAGGGCACTTACGATTCGAAACAGCTGGCCAACGATTCCATGCCGGTACGCACCTAACAAATTCAATTGTCTGTAACCCCGTCATCTGCTCCAACAGACTTCTTATCATCGACATAAGCTCCCATTCACCAACTCCGTGGCCCTTCGCTAACGTTCCCGCCTCGAGACCCACCCTGACCTCGCGTGCGAGAACTCCCGTCGCCTTCAGCTGCGCCAAAAAGGAGGCGGCTTTCTCTGGAGTCACGATCCCTGCCCTCAGCAGAGCATCTTGACCGATTTGCGCCCACTGCTTGGAAACGAGGGAAATGGAGAGGAGGAAAGAGGATGCAAGTTGGAAAGGTTGCGCTTGTGGATGAGGAGGCGACGGGGGATTGCGTTCGTTAGAGAGGAGCTGTGTCGTGGCTGTCGAAACGATTTCCTCCAGTAATTCGTATGCTAGCGTGTTCATCGTATTGCTCAGAATACGGCGGGAGACAAGCCTGCATCAACGTGAGTGAGCTCCAGACGCACATCAAATGACGAGCGCATACATCGCGGGTCCTTGTTTCCAGAAAGATGTGTACATCACTTCTGCATTACTTCGTTACTTTGTGAACACGGAAACAACATCATCCGACTGAATCATGTGCCCAAGTCCGACTTTCTGGGGCTGGGGTGCGAATTTCGAGGATTTCCCCCACACAAGAGCGTACTTGAAGTGCTGTGCCAGAGACTGTTGAACGGCGCAAGGTTAGCGAGAATCTATTTTAGATGATCGGTAAAGTAGAACTTACTCTATGAATCGCATCACACTTTAACAAAAGAAGTCGCCATCAGCACCATCACCAGCTAATACCCGCCAGCCAGAGCTGTCGAACTTACCACTTGCTCAACACTCGCGTCTCTCTTGACAATGAGCGGATCCCCCAGATCGGGTCGCTCTCCACGTCGTTTTGTGTAGATGCGGTTGAGAGCGAGGCCCTCCCAGATACGGGTGCGGAGGTAGTCAAGGTTGAGGTCAAGCTCACAAGAAATTACGACAGTGTTGGGTTGACGAGCTAAGCGATCTACCTCTATACAATTAGAAGATGCAGTGAGCGGGATAGAGGTGAAGCAGAGATGAGGGAAAGTAGACGAACCTTCCAGGGAGATGGAGTCAATCTACGGGAGAACGAAACGGGGTCAACGAGACTTCTTCAAGGCTTCATAGAAGGAGGGAAGACCTTATTATAGCAGTAGAGACATGGGACGTATTTCCTTGTCCCCAAGATAGCATCAATGAAATCATCTGTCGAGACATCTTCACGAATCATCACGTCCGCGTTATGCAGCTGCGCGACCCGCGAAAGAAAGTCAGATCTTGCTCTTATCAGCGTCCCTTTCCAGGAGGGTGCTTACCTTGTAAGCCTGAAGGACTCCCCGGATACCCCGCTCGTCGATTTTGGTGAGTGGAACGGTGGCGTTGATGGTGATTCCTCCAGCCGTCTTTGGTCGGAATACTACGTCTGGCTTCTTTCGGTTGAGACGCATTCCCACAGCTTCTAGTTCAATTTCGAGCAAGCGACGTTGCTTGTCTCCCTTGGTGACGTCGAGCATCATCTGCGACACGAGTGGCGGTTAGCCTTCAGCATGCAGGTAGTGCTCGGACGATTTAGAGACTTACAAGGACTAAGTCTGCAGTCTGAGAAACAGTGCGAGTTTAATCCGTGGGCAATGAAAGGGGAGATGATAGTAGAATGGCGCACCTTCGCGACAGCAATAACCTGACGTCCTCGTCCGCGACCACTCGAAGCACCCTCGAGAATTCCGGGCAAATCAAGCACTTTAGGATTGGCATTTTAGTTTTTCCCTCTCCTGTCGAAGAAGTTGACATCCAACGTACATTGTACCTTCGCGCCGTCAATGTCGAGCACTCCTGGAATGGCGGTCAAAGTAGTCTGTGGCCAGCGTGAGATTGGCTCAAGCTCACGCCCATGAAGAAGTCCAAATTACTCACATATTCGTAGGCCGCAACGGCTGATTCTGTCCCGGTGAGCTTTGAGAGCAAGGTTGACTTTCCGACAGATGGGAATCCAATCAAAGCAACACGCCCGTATCCAGCCTAAGAGCACGCAATCGAAGTTAGCCGCCCAAGATTCACTTTTGTGCCCATGAACCCTCGACGAGTATCCTACAACGAACCTTCGAGACGTCAAAGCCCTATCAACACAATCTGGTCAGCATGCGCGCGCTGGCCTAGCTACAAGTTTGACCAGATTGTAGACTTACATCTCCTTTTGCACCCTTCTTCTCCGGCTCCAGTAGTTCAGCCCTGTACCGCGCGAGCTTTGCCTTGAGTAATCCTGCGAGCCCACAATAGTTCAGCTCTCCTGGGTCTCGCGCGCCCAGCTCCGCACTCACCTAGATGGTACTCCGTGGCCTTGTTCTTCTGCGTCCTACCAAGCGCTCCAGGTCAGCGAACCGGCCGGGCATGCCCGCATGTGGCACGAAACGAACCTCGACATCTGCGCGGATAATGCTGGTGAGCTACGAATTGCGAGCGAGCTCGGAAAGGACGCACCTCCTTCTGAATCTCTTCGATCTTTTCTGTGATTCCCATGTTGAGCGAGCGTGGGGTGGGGGGATTGGTTTGCTGAGGTTGACAAGTTGGCGGTCAAGCGCGAGGTCGCCGTGCTTCGCTTCTTGTCTCCCGCCACTTTCTTCCACTTTTCCGTTCCTCGCTTCTTTCGTTCCTCGACACGCCCGAACTTTGCAATCTCACGTCGCCCATCGTCAATTCACCGTCGCATATCGCCCCTCCCCTCGCACACTTCAGCAAACGCGTTTCAAACACTCTCGAGGAGCACAGCGCCCGCAGGTCAAACATGAGCTGTAAGCTTGCCTATTCTGTAGCCTTTGAAGGATGTTAATTAAGACTCGAATTGTTCAGCATCGCCGCCTGCCGCGTCAAGCGATCCCCTCAAGCAGCTCAGCGTGGAGGAAGCGGATGTCAACATGATCATTTCGGACTCGGAGCATGAGGATGCGGCGTCCGACATCGAAATGGACGTCTTGATAACGACATCACTAAAGCTCATCAAGAAGACCTTCCGACGCCGAAAAAAGCTCGACAAACAAGCTGCCGACCTGGCCAAGTCGACGCGTGTAGCAGCTGGTACAGACGATGCATCCGAGGAAGCTGCAGGTACTTACGCGTCGCAGCATTTCGTTTCTAGTCCGGGAAGCTGATTTTTTGCATCGTTGACCAGGTGAAGCAGCGGATTCGAGAAAAGGGAAATCCTGGTCGCCCGAGGAAGACGCAACGCTGTGGCTTCACCTCGAACGGCGACGCACTGGTGTCAAGATCACAAATAAGGAACTCGTGGAGCATCTGAATGGCAGGACGCTCATAGCAGTGACGCAGAGAATATCTCACCTGAATAAGCTGAAGCGACGTGCGTGATTTCTACTTGAATCATGGGGAACGAAGCGCTGATACATCTCGAGCCGCAGAATCAGATCCCGTCGAGCCTTCGCCAGACGCCGGAACGGTAGTACCACCAAAACCGAAAGCATCAAACTCGAAGTTGGCCCCTTCCAAAGTTCCAGATCGCGTCGATTCAACCAAGGCCAAACTACTTGCCATGGGTGTTCGAACTATACCGCTTGAGCTACCTGTAGCTTCTGGCTCTGGCTCTGGCGCTGGCTCCAATGCGAAGCTGTACCCAATGTTCGGTAAAGCTAAACCAGCTGTCGGCCCATCTGCTACCGTGATTCCTTCGTCGTACACTATTCCGTTAAAAAAGGAAAAGAAAGACAAGGGCAAAGGCAAAGCGCAAGGTCCGTGACCACCTCTTCTTCATCTCGTTGGCGCTCCTAGTTGACTCTTTGACGCCACAGGACCTACACCACCTGAATCTGACCCAGAGATTGATGGCTGGACGCGAAAAGACGATAAGGAGCTGTTGATTAATGGGAGGATGATTTGGACGGACCACAAGATCATGGATCCACACGACGCGAGGTGGCAAAAGCTCGCTATCAAAGTCAAGGGTGAGAATGCGAACGTGGACGAGTGTAGGATTCGCTATCTGGATCTCGTCCGTACGTGTTTTCTCCTTCCGGAAATATGACGTGACAGGCAAACTGACCTCCGTCGTACCGACCCACAGAAAGCTACAAGAACGTGACGTCCAAGTCTACAGCACCCGGCGGTATCACCTCAAAATCAACCATCAAGAATAAACCCATCCTCGCACGACCTCTTTCGCCGACGAGTAAACCGAGAAAAGACTTCGCACAAGTTGCCGGCTCTCCTCGACGTAACGCTCCTCGATCTGCCACAAACTCTCCGAGGCCAAGCTCCGCCTCAAAACCTACATCCCTAGCCGACAAAGCGTTGGAAATCAAGGAGCCAGAAGCGAAGGAGCGTATTCTGGGTGAGAAGCCGAAGAAACGCCTGTCGGAGGCTGAGAAGGAGGAGGGTGGGCCGACTAAGAAGATCAAATCGGTGTTGAAGGCTTGAGATTGATGAGCAGTAAGGTTTATGTGCAGGGGATAGGAGTACTATGCTTGCAGTCTTTAATCGTTACCCGCTCCCGTACGGATCGTGAGCGCGTGTGGGCTCCTAACTTGCCACCGAGCCGCCGTTCTCGTCGTCCCGATGGCCCTAGTTACCCCAGTGGCCCGACCAGCCTTTCGGTGAAAGTATCGAGTTCAATGGAGGCGATGAGGCTCGACGCGGAAGCGGAGGCGACCTGGCGGGGAGATCGTGTTTGTCGTGCCATGGCAGACACCGGAACCCCAAGACCGCACTCGAAATCTCCAGTGTGGTAGTCTACATCTGAAGGAGATTTAGCCCGACGAGGAGGAGAAGGACGAAGATTGACGAGGGTGGCTGGCAAACATTGGAAGCACGCCCCTCTTCGCTCTTCGCTCTCAACCTCTCAACCACTTCCCCATCCTCTTGCTTTAATCAAATTACCTTTTTAAGCTCACTCTTCTTGCTTTATTTCACTTCAAATAGCACGATCTCCGACTCAACTTTGCGTACAGCGGCACGGCGCGAGCGGCGGCGGGCACGGCTTGGAACCTCGAGAAAAGTTGAGGCAGTGACAGCAGTGGTGGAGTCCAACTTAGTATCAGGAAGTACTCCTGGCTTCGGAGCTTTCCAAACCCTCCCCATGATCAATCCCGTGAGTGGTGCTCGAAATTGTGGCTCGTGATGAGGGTCCCACTCATGACGCATATACCGTACCTAGGTCACGGTCCCACCGGGCATTCCTCCTCCCGGCATCCATGTGCGCAGAATCCAGAGCGGGAGCTCTTCGAGCACAACCTTGTACTCCTCAACGCCTACCTCGCCTGGGAAGTCGGACTCCGAGCCGCCGCTAGACCGATATGCTGAGATCTATGTTCCAGTCTGGCTGGTGAGTCCCCCAAAACGGTGGTTTCAAAAACATGCTAGGCGGAACTCAGACTCTCGTGTCCCTTTATGCAGAGGGCCGTAAACAACCAAGCGCCAGACCAGTACTTTCCTCAGCCGACCCCACAAATCGATTACGGCGCCTTCAAAGGAGGCTTATTTCCTCCCTGTGCGATCCAGGAGGAGATGGATCGAGAGCGTAGAAACCATGAACGCATTTTGGCAGCCTGTGTTCCTATCCCCACCCCGAATCAACCAGGTAGTGCCCGTATTATACCCCAGCAGCCGGACAGGAAGGGGGAAACGCCAACCGTCGCCAAACGGCCCACGACATTCTACGACCACCTCCAGCTTCTCCCACCTTTAACTCCGCTCCATTACGCCACCCGAATGTTGTTCATTCAAGGATACGAAAGAATTGGTTTGTCCTATCCTTTCGGCAAGGAAAGATGTGTCTGAAGGCACTTTAATCCTAGCCCGCGAGAAGCAACTGGAATCTGCAAACCTTCACGTTGTCCCTTTGAAGCAAGGATTCCCTCCCCATCGCTTTTCCCTCAGTGCCCGTTCAATTCGCGAAGGCTGGCCGCCCGTTGATTTGGGAGACGCTCTATTTCTCAGGCAGATTTTCCCAGATTACAAGCATTGGCAAGGAATCCTGTTCGAAGCTGTCGTAGAAGATATCGACCGGAAAGAGGGACAGGTGACGGTCCGGTGCGACGCCTTACCAAACTTTTTAAACACCATGCTATTTAATGTACAATGGCGACCCCAAAGAAAGTCCCGTCCAACCCTCTTTACTCTAAGCATATTCAACTAAATCGATTTCTCTTAGGTCTTCTTTTCCAGAACTGGATGAAGGCGACTAAAGCGGTCGACTATGAACTCAACATCCACCTGGACATTCAGGCGCCGCCACTGAAAGCTGGCAAGACTGTCGCAGAAAACTGGTTGTTTCCAACTCCAGACGATGTTGATCCACCTCCGATTTTACCGGATACTTCGGATTCTTCGCAACTTTATGACACTACCCTGAATCAGGAGCAAAGGGTGCGTCAAATTGAATCGAATCGTGCTTCTGTCATTTGTCTGAAAGAGAGAGAAAAAATCTAGCACGCCGTCGAAGCTATCTGCCATGGTCAACATTTCATCCCTTTCTTGATCTCTGGGCCTCCCGGTAAGTTTTCCGCTCTACACTGCTCAAGTTTTGACGGGTCTGACATACACAAAAGGAACGGGAAAGACGAAAACGCTGGTGCGTTGCGGGTCGGATTTCTGTGACCTGGGGTATTGGACTGACCTCCTACTTGTCAAGGTTGAGGCAGTCCTTCAGATATTAAAACGGTTCCCTTTCACCCACGTTCTCGTATGCGGAACGTCGAACCCTTCTGCCGACATCCTCGCCACTCGACTCGCAGCCACTCTCAAGCCTCGCGATCTACTTCGACTGAACGCACCCACGCGCCCTTTTTCCGAATTAAACAGGAGCACAATTCTACCGTACTGTCACATCGAAAATGGTCTCTTCTCATTGCCACCAATCGCGTTCGTTTGTTTCTCGCCTCTCTTATAGCCGCTCGCCTGATACATCAATTCCTAGTCACCTATCTTCAAAACGAGTCATTGTTACAAGCTGTGCAGATTCCACGATTCTCCTTTCTGGCCTTTTCACCAACAAAGCGCTGGCGAATGTCGAAAACCATTCGCTTCGTACTATCCACCCTCTAGTTCCAGTTCAGATCCCACCTCCACATTTCGGATTCTTGCTCGTCGATGAGGCCGGCCAAGCGACAGAACCCGACATCCTGTGTCCCTTGGCTGTCGTAATGTCGAATCACGAAAGCTGCCTTCGGGCTCACGTCACACTGTGCGGTGATGCGAAGCAACTGGGACCGCTTATCGTTAGTGAGGAGGCGAGAATGGGAGACCTTGATGTCAGCTTACTGGAAAGGCTGGCTGATAGAGAGGTTTATCGAGATCATCCGATGGCGAGGAGGAATAAGAGGGCGAATCCGGACGCAAAATGGAATGTGGGGGTACCCTTCGTGGACCTGACGAAGAATTATCGGAGTGCCACCCCTATACTTATGCTCCCTTCAACCCTTGTGAGTCTCTCGTCTGCTTTGACATTCCTCTCCGCTGTCATTCAACCTGGACTCGCAGCTTTATCACGACACCCTCGAGCCTTTCGCGCCCCGTGAAATTCAAGAGAGGTATCTTCCTTTCGGTCTGAAGTCGCTGCCAATCACTCACTCTTCTCACAACAGCGCACTTCATAAGTGGTCCGGGTTGCCGACACACGGGTTCCCAATAATATTCCATGGGCTCGACGGACACGACGAGCCAGTAGATGAAGGCGCATCCTTTTACAACCAGGCAGAGGTCGACTACGTATGCCAGATTGTGTCAGAGCTACTCGATCCATCCAGAATCCTAGTTCAGGGGCCACTCAAAGTCACCGAAATTAGCATTATATCACCTTACCGTGAACAAGTGCGCCGATCAATTCCAACCCGACATTTGCTCACAAAGCGCTTCGCAGGTGTGGCGTATTCGTCAGGCTCTAAGGGCCCTGAAATTTGGCGATGTTGGTGAGTGCGACGACTTGAGTCATATGAAATGTATCTGATTATTTGATTTTGCTGTTGCCAGATGTGGGCAATGTTGAAGCCCTTCAGGTAGATAACGAGGCCTTGCACTTGCCGTCGCTAATCAGCAAAAAAAATCTATAGGGAGCCGAAAAGTGAGTAAACCTAGCCAAAAGGTTTGGAAAGGAGGGAGTGCTTTAGCTGATTTTTCCGACCAGTCGCATTATCATCATCTCTGCAGTGCGATCGAACGAACGTTGGGTTGAAGGCGATAGAGCCCGGAATCGAGGACTCATCAACGAACCAAAGAGGTGGAATGTTGCGATGACTCGTGCAAAAGAACTTTTGGTTGTAGTGGGTAACGTCCGGACCTTGACTGTCAGTCTACAACTTTCCTCCTCCGGTCGGGTTAAGCTGTTCTGACATCAAGTGCAGGTCGACTCCCACTGGCTCGCCTTTTACAGGTTCTGTAAGCGAAATGGTTGCTATACTGGAATGCCTGTCGTAGATGGTTCCGAAACCGGAGCGGCAGAAGGAATTTCAAGACTGGAAGAAAGGTGGAGGGCTGGGTCAGGACCTGGTGGCGACGAGGCAGCGTTTGACGTCCTCGTCGGAAGTATGGCTAGAGAAACACTGGACGACGATGAGGACGGGCTCTATACATCGGAGGCGTAGAGCACTTGATAGTATGCAAATTTTACAGTGGCTCCGCTACAAATGTGAGGATGAACGTCACGACGCTACCACACAGTGTTAATGGCGAGAAAAGCGGTCTGGACTACACATTTATTACATGAATCTATTTCACTCGTTTAAATGCAGAAGGTTTAGGCATATCCCTTTCCTTGGACATTGACCAGTGGAATACCCACCAGGACTCGCCTCCCCTTGTCGAATCCGCGAAGTGAACGGTTTTGACGGGCTTTTTTATGTCTGAGAAGGACCGCCATCAGTTTTCAGTAGGGCTTCCGGTCAGCAATGTACGAACCGATTGTCAGGAAAGCGCTCTCGAGCTCGGCCGGAAGCGTCCATGGCAATTCCCGGACGACGAGCTCAATTGGCGTTGATGGTGGGGCTGGAAGTTCGTCAGCTTTCAATTAAACACTCGAAAGACTTGAACTTACCCTTTGGAAATCCTTTTGACCACGGAGGTATATAATACGCTCCGCGAATAGAAGATGAGCGGAGGTCGGGAGAGTGAGGAGGCGCTCCAGCGCAATTTGAGCTGTTATGTTGAACGTGGCTCGAAGCTCGTTGCATGATAGTGGCTTTTATGGTTGGTCTCTGTAGGACAAATAGCTGGACGGTGGAGAGAGTTGGTGTGAGTGGAAAGAGTACCGCGAATTGAACTTTTGAGCAACACGAACTCGAATGGCCATCCTTTTAGCTCGCGAGGCTATATCCCTCGACAGCCGGTGCTAACGCAAATGTTCACCGCTTCACCGAATTGCCCACTCGGCACAGCGAAGCAATCGGTACCCCGAGTGTTGAGATTCACAACTTGGAGCAGTTGTTGCCCGCATCTCAGGAAGAACAAGTGTAGGTGCGACGGTCACTCGGAAGACATTTACAAGTGAGAACGAATATACTACCGGTACTCCAACAACGTAAGCAGACAAAAACAGAATGTCAACGAAGGCTACCATCTTTGACGCCAACAACGCCAAGAGTATTGCGCGTCTGCAGGTGGTAACAGAGTCCAAAGCTCTGGAGGGGCCATCAAGATGTATCTGCGATATCAATAGTGAGCTCGCATCGCCGATGCGATGGGAGGGAGGCTTACAGAAGTAGTCTTTAAGGAAAAGAAGAAGAAGGATTAGCTAGTAATTTGAGATGGATATGAGAGATAACCCACAGTCGTCAACCAGGGGGAGGTAATCTTGGACTATTGTCGCGGCAAACCCCAGAATAGGCTTATCTTCCAGTGAGTGTGCTAGTGCCTCTAACCTTGGTCTGCGAAGTGCGGACACAATCAGTCTCAGAGCCTTTGCCAAGTCTTTATGCTTTGCAGGGCGTGCGACTGGCGTTCGGGGTGGCGGATGGTTGCGATGAGAATGAGGTTGGACAAACGCCAAAGTAGGAACTGAAGGTGAGAGTTCACGTACTTTGTCCAAATCTCCCAAACCGGACCCCTGACAAGGTACCACCAGAACGCATTGGCGCGTTTCTTGGTTTCTGCCCGCTCCGCCTCACTTGCTGGATTTGTCGGTAGCATAGGTCCACTAGCCTTCCCGAATGCGCGTCGTTGAGCTGCATTCTTCCTGAGGGAGTACGCAAGGTATTCGAGGGCGAGAGAGAGCAGGTACGGGAGGGTGTGTCGACGACCATAGTGCTTCATCGCAATCACTTTTGTTTGAGGTTGGCATCAGAAGCTAGCAGTACAATGAAAGGAAGAGATGCTGACCATAAATTAGAGGCCGTAGAATCCAAGTAACTTCGGCAGCTTTGCCCAGGCCCCTCGCTTTCGCTACGAGGTCCTCCGGCCTCCTCGCATTTTCGACTGTCAACACCCTCCTCTTCAAATATTCTTGAACAGCGACCTTTCCCTTCTCTTCACCTCGCAAGCCCTTTATTGTGCTCCTCTCCTGCCCTGTCGTCTTTCCCGTCCAATACTCGCCGGAGCCTTCGTCCTCCAGCTCCACTCTTGCATTCGGTGGATCACCGACCACTCGCGGACTATGTAGATCCAGAACACTCGGATCCACCTCTCGCTCTGGCACAGCAGGGTTCAGTCCGGTGCGTCCTTTTGTGGTGCGCATCAAGGCAAGACGCAAGAACGCTTTGAGCCCTTCAATGGCGATGATAGCACGTTCAGCCGCGGCGGATCCTCGGCGCTTCCGGATGAACATCTCGAGCAACAAAGAAGAGCATGAAATAATTTGTAAAGAGCGGGAAAGGGATGCGTAGGATGGGCTGGTGGAGGTCCAGTGGCGAGTGTAGCGTGCATGAGAGGATGGAGGTGGGCGAAGGGAAGGCGGGAGGGTGGAGATTGTCTTGTGGAGCACGGAGTCGTGGTAAACGCCAAGAATATTGAGGAAAGAGTACACTACGAGAGTTCAGCAGTCAGAGGTTGCGACGCGCCTTGAATCGGTATCGCGGCAACCACCTGGCGACATTCCTCGCTCTACAACGCCCACCAGAGCGGTCACATGTGTGGGGAATGGGACTCACGAGCTTCGGACGCCAGCTCCGAGTCCTTAAACCTCCCCGGAAGGAACCAAGTTAAGCTCCTCAAGCTAGACTCGATGCTCGAAATCCGTGTCGCGTTCTTGACGAGCATAGATTCATACGACCGTCCAGCTGTGATTACTGCGTTCATACTAACCTAGACCACTTGGGTGAAAGGCGTTCCTGCAGAAGAATGGCATCCACAGGTGCGCTCGGCTACGACCTCCCCGTCTCCGGTTATCGTGCGAAATTCCTTTATCTGTGCAGTATGGGTACACCACGACTTCGGACATTTCGCATCCCTGTCTGCTGCCTGGGCAGTTCCAATAACCTTGATGATATGTGGCAAAGAGAGGATAATTTGTTCTTGCTGTCCTTGTGCTGTCTCTAAAAATTGTTGCCCCTCGACTCTGAGTGATGCGCTGACGCCGGCGAAAACTTTTTGCTTCGCTTCGTGGCTCCCACGCACCGACATTTGCAAGGAAGTGACCATCTGATTCAGCTGTGGAAGTCATTTCATGCGCATCTGGTGCTCATATCTGATCCACACTCTGCGGTTGCGCGACGGCATGGCATCTAGTCTACCAGGGATTATCAAACGCCCCCGAAAAGACGCGCAAACTTGCACCCAGCACCAGGAAAGCGGTAGCGACTCTCGCGGTAGATACAGTCTCCATCTGATTATTTTACTACTGTGATTAGAGGCAACCGAATGACCCTGTGTGCGTATGGACGTGCGCTACTTTGCTCGTCCGCCGTCGTTTTCTCGCTGATAAAACTCGCGGATGACTCACGAAGCTGATTTGCATGAAGGATTCTATAAACTCGTACGATGTCTGCAGCTCATTTGTATCACCTGTGGGAGGCTCGCTCTGGCGTTTCTCGTAACACTCGGCTTCGGCGTCGTATTCCGGAGGTTGGCGTGGACACAGCCATTTCCGGATACTGCCAAGACAGTTTAAACATTTTAAATTAAGGATAGAAAGATGATCATCTGGATTGACAAGTTTTGCAGTACTCGCTTCGACGAATCATCGCCACCTCAGTCGGTCGACTCTACAGTAGTACTGGTCATTCAACGCTTCTGGTCACTGTTGCTTCCTCAATTCGGCTTATTACTGGTGAAGGTACCACTTCAAATTATTCACTTCATGTTGAGTTCCTGGAGGATTTAGGCGACACAATCCTGATGAACAAAGTGATTTGTGGAGACACATCATCAGCCGTCTTGTTGAGAACGAAGCCGTCCGAACAAAACAGAGCACCTGCTAGCCTGAAGACGCATTAGTCGACCGATACCTTGCTGAATTCCTCATAAGCGATCCTAATGAGGACGTCGGTTTGGGGGTGCCGAGGGCGGAAATGTTTCCACACTCGTTCAGTAGAATAGGCGGACAGGTTTGAGAAGACATTTTGAGCGTTGACCTGAAACAACTGGCGTAGTAGGAGCGGAATTACTCTGACGAAGGGCTTCAATTGTGTCGAAAGCGTCGCAATATATAGAAGGATGAAAAGCGCTTTCGATTTGTTTGCGGAGGCGCCCTCCGACGTCGAACGCGAGGCCAGCTCTATCGGAGACGCCTTTGCGACAACGCCACCCAGATCCATGGTGGCTCCCACCTGGAGCTCGAGGGTATAGAAAGTCTGGTATCTGCCACTTTTTTGCTTTCTGAAATCTAAATAAGAGAGTCACAACAATTCGAAGGTGGCAGATGTGGCAATGAGTTAGAGTAGTGGATACCGGTAAACATCGCTGACTATATTTACGAATGTCAATTCTTAAGCGGAGTGGCAGGCATCAATGCTTCAAAGCAGTGGAATGCATCAGCCGATGAGCTAGATATGTAGGCTATACAGCTTATAAGCGTAATACAATCATCCGGCTGGTATCAGGAAATGTCCGCGGCCGGAACTCGCGTCAGTGCATGTATATCAGCGCATAACCAATGTCTGAGCACGTACTCAGTTCCAGAGCCTGGAAGAACCATTTGACGGCTGCTACGCGTCCCATCTCCTCACTTTGCCTCGGAAGTGATACGGGGGCTCATAGGAGCTCCGCCATCTGCAAATATACCTGGGGCCCCGACAGGGCAACATCGGCGCGGCCGAAGGCCCTCGTCGCCCGTACATAGTTTGACCTCGCTCGGGTTGTTGTGACAACAACGGGTGGTGTGATTACACATGTATGCTGGACGGCCTCAGCCTCACAAAGAAGAGTGTCAGTACAACGCCATCTACGTACTGCCGTCCGCAAATAGGTGCCGAAGTCTCCCGACGGCGAGATGAGCGCTGAGCATGTGCACTTCACGCGTTTTTGCCCTTGGGGACGCACCCGACACCGCAGTGCTTCTCATTGCGCAGAAAATTCGAGCCCCTCGGTGTCCCGTCAAATGGGACGACAACACGCACGCAGTGGGTCGGCGACAAGGTGGGCAAGTCGACACGACACACCCAGCTTCGTTGGATGACGACTCTGGATCTTCCCACCAAGCCTGCCTTCTGTCAAAGCCTTCCTCGCTCTTCCTTGTCGTTGATCCTTTTTTCCAGCAGGTCGGGGCCGGCTCACACTTCTCCCGCCAGGCACCGGAAGACCAAGACGCGTCGATCCAGCCGCGCGATTCCGATGTCTCATTTGATCCGAGGGAGAAACTCAGTCACGAGATTGAATCGATGAAGATCTGGCATGGGGTGCGTTCGCCGGAAAGTCGGGGTGACCGGGCGGGCCCCCGCGGCAAGCGCTCAAAGCATCCTTATTTGTCGGCTTCCGCAATTTGCGACGCTCTTTCTCCTCCATCTTCCGCCCCCCCCCCACCACTTCTCAATTTCAGGTAGGTGCCTTACTCCACCAAAGCCCGTCCTTTTTCATCCCCCACTGACATATTCCACCCTTCGCAACAACAGCATGTCCACTGTGAAATCTGGCGAGCACATCTCGAACGAGGGAGGCATTGGCCTCAAGGGCACCACCGACATCGAAAGAATCGAGGGCCCCGTTTCTGTCAAGGCATACCTTATGTGCGCGTTTGCGAGTTTCGGTGGAGTGCGTCTTCCTCGTTGTTGTCGGCTTCATTCCAAATCTGCGGGCAAAGTTAACAAAGTTTCCCCGCATTGCAGATTTTCTTCGGTTACGACTCTGGATACATCAACGGTATGTACAGCTTACATTGCCATTGCTTCGGGACTTCCAAGCTGACGTACTTGTCACAGGTGTTACTGGCTCCCCCATCTTCATCGAGCTGATTGAGGGGCCCGGCGTTAAGGCCCTCACTACTTCGCACAACTCGCTCATCGTCTCGATTCTTTCTGCCGGAACATTCTTCGGTGCTATTATCGCGGGAGATCTGGCCGACATGATGGGCCGTCGCCCGACCATCATTGCTGGTAAGCTGGAGCACTGAAGAATTCTCTGGCCACTTTCGCTAATCCGACATTTAGGTTGTCTCATTTACATCATTGGAGTCATTCTCCAGTCTGCTTCCCATGGTCTTGGTCTCATTGTGAGCATACTCCAGGCTTCGTCGCTCAAGGCGTCGGATAGCTGATTTTGCGATGTTGAAAGGTCGCTGGTCGATTGATCGCTGGTTTCGGAGTCGGATTCGTCTCGGCTATCATTATCCTCTACATGTCCGAAATCTGCCCCAAGAAGTGAGTTTTGCTCGTTCCGTTGAATGGTCTCGAGTCGTGCTGACGGTTGGTTTCGCTCTCCTCAGGGTCCGCGGTGCGCTCGTCAGCGGTTACCAGTTCTGTGTCACAATCGGACTCCTCTTGGCTTCATGTGTCAACTACGCCGTCCAAGGGCGTGCTGACACTGGACAATACCGCATCCCTATCGCAGTCCAGTTCGCTTGGGGAATTATCCTCGGCACAGGTCTCTTCTTCCTCCCCGAGTCGCCCCGATACTACGTCAAGAAGGGCAACGTCGATGCCGCTGCTGGAGTTCTGTGCCGCCTGCGTGGACAGTCCATGGACTCGGAGTACATCCAGGCTGAGCTTTCGGAGATTGTCGCCAACGCAGAATACGAGAGGCAAATGATTCCCGCCACCGGCTACTTTGGAACTTGGATGGCCTGTTTCTCTGGAGGACTTTGGAACTCGGCATCAAATCTTCGTCGCACCGTTAGTCATTCATTCTGGATCAAAGAAGACCTGAATTGACACTTTCCACTCTTCCAGATTCTCGGTACCTCCCTTCAGATGATGCAGCAGTGGACTGGAGTCAACTTCATTTTCTACTTCTGTGAGTTGCTTTAAACGAGATTTTTTGCCGACGCAGCTCCTGACGACCCGACTTTCAGCCACTCCTTTCCTGCAATCTACCGGAGCCATTTCGAACCCCTTCATTATCGTGAGCTGTGACTTAAGCGTCTCCACCGATCAATTTCTGATCACCGCACTTCCCAGTCTCTCATCTTCACCCTCGTCAACGTTTGCTCCACCCCCATCTCATTCTGGACCATTGAGCGCTTTGGACGTCGTCCTCTTCTCGTGAGAACAATTTCCTCAAGCCTCTTTCTCGCTCCGGGTCTAACTCTATCTCGACTGTTAGATTGGTGGTGCCGCCGGAATGTTGGTCTGCCAGTTTATCGTCGGAATTGTCGGAGTCACTGTCGGTTTCAACAAGGTGCACCTCGAAAACGGAGCCGACATCGCCAACAACATCCCAGCTGTCAACGCCCAAATCGCCTTCATTGCTCTCTTCATCTTCTTCTTCGCTTCCACGTGGGGTCCCGGAGCTTGGGTTCTCATTGGAGAGATCTTCCCTCTGCCTATTCGTTCAAGGGGAGTCGCCCTCAGCACCGCCTCCAACTGGTGAGTTTCGCAAGCGCTTCGAACTCGCAAAGCTTCTTGAGTGCTCAATCGATTATCTGCAGGCTTTGGAACACCATCATCACCGTTATCACCCCTTACATGGTCGGAACATCTGAGGGAAACCTCAAGTCATCGGTCTTCTTTGTCTGGGGAGGACTTTGCACCTGCGCCCTCGTCTACGCCTACTTCCTTGTCCCCGAGACCAAGGGTCTCTCCCTGGAGCAGATCGATAGAATGTTGGAAGAAACCACGCCCAGGCAGTCTGCTGCATGGAGGCCTACTGTAAGTCTTACTCGACATTTGCTCGCGACAGCGCATCGTGCTGACTTTGATTCCTCCTTTAGACCACCTATGCTGCTCAGGCCGGAATGAACTCTGACGGCTTCCTCAAGGAGAAGACTGAAAAGATTGACGACATCAACGCGATGAACGCCAGGCAGGCGCCTGCTCGTGATCTTTAGAATTTTTGAAGACTCTTGTATTCCGATGTACCTTATCGCAACTATGGAAGCATCATATGCACTGCAAAAAATAATGGTTGGTCTCAAAGTGTGCATAGTAACCCAAAGAGATTGTTTTTCGACTACCTTTGGAAGAAGCAGCTACCTTGGCTGGGTCAAGCTGGGTTTGGCTGGGTGTCGCGGAATTTCGCAATCGCTGCGTCTGAGATATTGACCACCCTTGAGTGTGCTCTGCGCTTTGAAGCTTGATTAGTCACAACAAACGACGTGTACTCAGAATCGACGCTCTTGACTGTCAAAGAGAAGCGAAGCAGATTCGAGTAAAGACATCAAAGCTGATTTCGAGGCAATGCAACCCCTATCTAACTTACCTGTGCGCGCCCAAGCCGTAAGTATCTGTTACATCGAGCGGTCTTGGCAGGATGCTGATTCAGACGCAACCACCGACCGCCTCGACTTCGAAATTGGTGTCGCCGTCGGTCCTACTCGTGAACGGCAAGCTCACACCCAAGGCCGACCTCGAGCTCAGTGGCGGGAGAGTTAAAAAGTTTGTGTGCGATTACGCGGGCTGTGGGAAGGCTTACACGAGGCCTGTGAGACTTGAAGAGCATCAGAGGACTCATACGGGAGAGGTAAGTCGCACAGTTGAGCGGATTAGAGGCGGAGCGCGCGTTGGTGAGCTGGAAACACCGGGGCTTGGGGCATGGTGCGGTAAGGCATGGCGCGCGGAAGGCATAGATCTAAACTCAAGAGGGGTGTGTGGCTGGAGGAGAAGACAAAAGCTAGCTGCAGCCGTCACAGGCGTTCATCGCTTGACCCGACCGCGCTCCCGCAGCCATGTTTTAGGGTCGCCTTCAAATTTAACAGACGTGGAAAAGAGCTGATCCTTATTCCTCTTTCGCAGCGTCCATTCAAATGTCCTTCCTGTCCCTCGACCTTTGGTCGCGACTCGCATCTGAAAGCGCACCTTCGCACTCACGCCCCGGCCACCGCCGCTGCCGAACAGAAAAAGTACGTGTGCGATCAATGCGAGAAGAAGTTCTGGACGAACCAGCATCTCAGGAAGCACATCGAGGTCATGCATGAGGGCAAAACGTACGGTGTAAGCCGCTCAAACTCATTTCTGGAAGGGGGGTCGTAGCTGACACAAGAAGGTCTCGACAGTGCGAAGAGTGCCAAATCGAGTTCAGGAAACACCATCTCCTGAGGACGCATGTGGCAGAAGTTCATTCGGCCCCCGGAACCAACCCTTTTCCGTGCCCTGAAGTGACCTGCGACAAGTCCTTCAAGCAAGGATTCCAACTGAAAGCGCATATGAAAACACACGATGGTACGCTGATATCTTTTCACTTTTGGATGGGATCATATTCATTTATCTCACAATCATGTACCAGCTTCACGCTATATGTGTATTCATCCGTCTTGTATGGCCCTCCCACTCGCCTCTCGACAATTCCCCACCTGGTCGTCTCTCCAAAAGCATTCGAAGTCTGCCCATCCGCCCACTTGCCACTATTCCGAGTGCAGCGGGAAAACCTTCACCACAGCAAGAGGACTCAAATGGCATCTCCAAATTCACTCTCGAAAAGAGGGGGAGGGAAGTGATACGGAAAAGCGTAGGAAACGGACTCGTGAGAAAGGGAAGGGGAAACAACGAGAGAGCGAAGAGGAAGCGGAGGAAACCGCGACGGACCTCGAAACAGGTACCGAAGTGGAGGTGGAAGATGAAGAGGAAGAGTGGGATAGGATGGAGAGTGAGAGAGAGGAAAGGATGGATGCCGCGAAGAAGTGGGAAGGGAGCAGGAAGAGAAGGAGGCTCGAGAAAGAAGAAGCTGTGGCGGCGGAAATAGAACAAGTGATGGTCGAGGAGGATCGAAATACGCCGTTCGCTTGTCACGCCGGCAAATGCAAGAGGCGCTTCAAGTCTGTGCGCATTTTTCTGACCTTCCACTGATTCCATACCTTGGCTGATCCAGCCGTATTCTGCAAAGGCCCGAGCTCTCACAGATCACACCTCGCTCAAGCACTCTGTCAACACCACCACCGCCACTAATGCCACCGAGTCACCAAAAACCGACCCCTCCCCTTCTGCGGCCCCAGCCGTCCCCGTTCTGGATCTCCTCACCGGCGCAAACTACAACACCACAAGAAAGTTCGCATGTCCCTATCCCGCCATTCTTTCCATTTCTCAACCCCTCGAACTCGAAGACATTTCCGACGAAGATGCTGAGGAGGGGGAAGAGGGGGCTGAATGTGCCTATGCTTTTGGCAGGATCTACGATCTCGAAAGGCATTTGAGAAGTTGGCACAGGATTGAGGTTCACAGGGAGGAGTTGAGGGAGTGGATGGAGGGCGACGAGTGAGAAAGGAAAGGGGCGAGTGGAGGAAGCGCTGGATTTGCCGCACATCCACATTAGTAGTTGCTTGATCTTTTGACATGAATACCAGGACTACTAATAAGCCAAGCCGGGCTTTGAGGTCCCAATTTCCCTATCTTCGTCCCCGCGCTCATCCAGAACCACCGCTATCGTCTCCATTTTAATTTGCATGGGTACGAGAGTGCGGTTTGGCGAACGACTGCCAGGAGATTTGCGACCTCCGCTGAGTTGATGGTCAGAGCCTGTTTCAATGTATCCCTCCCCTCGCTTCTTGATCGCTTCGCGTGATGCTAAGGTTGTGAATAAAGATCTGTAAAAAAAAATGCACGCATTAGACAAAACGTAGGACACCTTGCAATATTTAAAAACGAACATGCTGTCTGGCAACGGGAGAAGCATTAGAATAGGCTGGGTGTCAAACCAATTCCAAACTTTGGGTGAGTGAACTGCCAAGGACTGACAGAGTGAGGCCATTGGAAGAAAAAATGCATAAGGAATATTTGTCGTAACCTTCAAACATTATCGGTCAGCCACACAATTTCAGGGGAAGGAAGAACGAGCCCGAACAAGGTCGTCTTCCGGGAACGCAACGCCGACGATGGCTGCGAAAGGGGTGTATTGAGTCAGCTCAGATATTGCTAAGGAATTGGAGGCGGCTCACCTCCAACTACGGAGAGGATTGCGGTGTAGCTCGCTGTTTTTAAGGCTACATTGATAAGCATCTGTATCATGTTATCGGTCGCATGGTTAAAGCCCAATTTTCGATTGCGAAGGCTGAAGTAGAACGCCGCCGATATTCTTTCCGGAATTAAAGTTCAGTTCTCATCAGACGGAGCGATCGCTACCTGAAGCTTACGAGACATCGACACCACACGCACACCACAACCAGATCTGAGGGCGTCCAATCAGTCTAACTGTGTTCCGAATTAGGGTCTCAGAAAAGTTGCTTACCCCAACTGCTTCTGCGACGGCTTCAACTAAGCAAATGGAAATTTCATATCAGATTAAAATAGGATTTGGCGCACGGTTGAAAGTGAGAGGGAGAGCTTTGTCAATCGTGTGATTCCAGTCTGTTGGAAAGCATATCAGCATCAGCTAACCATCACTTCGATCGCTTTCCCTTGGGAATACTGTAGATGGGAGACGTACACATCCAGCCTAAGCCTATCGGAGAAAATCAGGACTCTCAGCAGGAGAGTATCATGCATAACCGGACAGACTCACCTGCAACCATACATGCTCCCGCGAACGATGACAAGATCAGAGACCCGATCATGATGACGAATATGAGCCTAGCCATATCGCTCAAGAAGACCTAAGCGCAGATATTAGTAATGCTTTTGTAGAAGGGGAAATAAAGAAAGCAACCCGCGAAGCTCGCACGAGCAAAAACGTTTGTACTGTCATGGCAGTCAACCCGATCAGGAGGGGCTGGAAGTTGGACCAAAAATCACCGGCGAGGATACTCGTCACTGTAAATCGAGATCAGCTCCGACGGGAAGAAAAGGTAAGCTGTCCCGCCCACTTACCATCTCGAGATTGCGAAACTACGAGTGATAATATGAGCTGACATTCGGACGGAATCCAAAGAGACCCTTACCACCATTGGCAAACAATTGTTGGGCATTCAATAGCGTATTGATGACACCCAACACGAGGACTACCCAAAGGACGACCTTCACCCGTCTTGAGTCCCCCCTGTACAACTCCGTCTGTGTATACGCGTGAAAGTTTGCGCAAAAGACGCCGAAGAACAACAACGCAGCCATCCTAAAGGCACGTCGGAATGGATCAGCAAAGATCGCTTGAATTCATTGGAGGTTTAACTCACCATCCGGCGAAGGTCGGCCCTAGAGATAATGCGAATGAGGTTCGACTCTCCGGTGACTTCTGGAGGAAACAGCGAACCTAGAAGGGCCGTTGCCATGGCCTGTGAGGCAGGAGAGGTCATGGGTTTGCCCCAAAAGATGATGTAAATGGAGAAAGAGGGTTCAAATCGCGGACGCTTCGGCGCCGTGTCCGTCTGTTCGCGCGAGGCTAAGTTCTTGCACAAGCTGATGATGGAGCTTAGGAGTGGCGGCAATGCAGAAGTGGGGTAGCACTGAGATCTTAGCTGTAAGTGGTGAGCAGATTTTCACTCGGAAGAACAGTTGGAGAGACGGGGAGACCAAGCCGTTAGCGGTCATTGATTGATTTGATCGCCAGTTGCAAAAAATTCAACTCGCGTCGCGGTCGGCTCATGTTCGGGGTCGGTCGGGTATGAAGCGGGGCGGAAGTCAGATCAAGCGAATCTCAAGCTTCGGAGGGTGCATGAGACATGCTCAAAGGGTGATGGAAAAAAACCGCGTACCTCAGCGCCGTTGATGTGCCGGGCAGCGAATTTGTCAGGTCTGTACGACTTCAATTTCCGTGCATCAAAGCAACGGTCTCGAAGTCTTCGAGTATGGAGAGCACAGCGGTATGTAGATTACACTGAAGACTGCGACCGAGGCTTGTGTTGTCCACGAGGAAAAGAAATGCCCTCGTGATGGGTGGTGGGGGCGCAAGTCCGCCCAAAAAAAATGACGATAAGTTAAAAACAAGGTGGGTGGAATGTCGGTCGATGTCGAAGGACCATGAGAGGACTAGATAAGTTAGGTGAAGAAGGGGCGACCTGACAAGGCAGGGCTTGGTGCAGGGGATGGGATGAGTCGGACAGCGAGGTGGTTGGGTGTCCGGGGGTCATCGAGCCTGAGCGCCAGACTGGATGAGTAAACCGTAAATGAAGAGAGGAAAGACTCTACTCACTCCCAGTGCGATCGCAGCTGGTTGTAAACCGCCTTGAAAGTCGAACCAGCTCCCCGCTCCATGACGAGGGTGACTCGGGTTGGGTATTGGCCTCGTAGGTCTGGGCTGGCCAAGATTGGTGACGTTGGGAGCGTCGAGCGCGAAGTGAACTCGACTCTGAATTTGACGTCCTTCATTTTGCCGCTAGATCCGCCGGTCGCACCTAGGAAGGGACGGTTGTGAGCGGTCAACGTCGAAGCTCAACAAAGAACGGCGGACGCACTGTGAAGCTCGTTTGCGCGGCATTTCAAAATGGAAGGGCCGTCAGAGTAAGAGTTGTCAATCCGGACTTCGATCCCGAAGCTGGTAAGAAGTTCACGACAGGCGATCCGGGTGTGCGAGACCGACTCGGTTGATTGAAGGGAGTAGGTCTAAGGAAGGATAGGTTAGAAGCAGACATGAAGCCGCAGGAAGCGAGCTTACGGCTGATTTCCAATTTGTCAAGAGTCCTGTAAACCAGCTTTGCTTCGGAACCTGCTGTGCTGCCTCCGAAGGTGACAACTCGACAGCAACTTTGGAGCGCGAAACCTCCTGTCAGCGTCTTTCAGCTTCCGTTTGTACACGAAACACCAACCTTTCTTCCTCTTCTCGGTTTTAGGTGCTGGTGCTCGGTAGGGGCTCTCGTCGAAAGCAGGTCCCCCTCCAGTTTGAATGGCGAGGCCCAGTGGCGGCCTCCCAGGCGTTCCCGAACTTCCCAAGATTCCACGGCCCACTCGACCCTGTTGCGACCTCCTTTGGTTCTCCTTGTCTACCGTACCCTCATAGCTCTGACTTCCTCTCGACATTGGCCTAGCGGAGCGCATGACGGATGGTCTCGGAACAAGAGGAGGACCTTGTAGAGCAGTGGTGGCCCTGGGCACGACGACGTAATCTCCTCCCAGAGAGGCAAATGACTTCGACGCTTGCAAAGGTACCACGACTTTCGGCGAGGCAGGAGTAGGTTGCGAAGAGTGCGAGTACCGGTCTTGAGCGGAGTATTGGTGGTCCTGGTACTGGCTGACAACGCTGCCGGTTCCCGCTTCGCTCTCGTCATCCTCAGCGTCCTCGAATTGATCCCCGGCGGGTTCTGCAGAACGTTCCTTACCAGGACCTGGCGCGAAAGGTAAGAAAGCTCCTCGGCCAGCGGTGGAAGGAGATGGACTGGAGGGGACGGTCGAGTTGAGGACGGAGAGCTGGCCAACGATGTCGTTGAAGAATTGTTGCATCGCTGCGTCGCCAGTTTGAGGAATGTGGATGGGTAGGACAGGGGCAGTCGAGTTGGGTGAAGGTGAAGCAGGCATGGATTCCCAGCCTGGAGAGGTCGGGACGAGAGAGATCGTGGCTCCAGGAGACGCTTCTTGAATGTAAACAGCTGGCACTCGAGATCGAGTGTAGCCGGTGGAAGAAGGGGGAGTGTAGGAGTCCGTCGCTTGCCGAGTACGACCCACGGTGCTCGCGGGAGTATTAACTGGGACGACAGGTAGCGGTCGAGGAGCGCGGGGCGCTGGGGATGCTGCGGCGGGAGGTGGAATGGCGGGAGCAGGTCGAGTAATCACGGGTGGCGAAGGTGAAGGCGACGTCTTGCCGGTGCGGGCAGCGAGGTTGGAAAGGGATTGTCGTGAACGACGGGACCGTGATGCGACGGCACCGATATTGACAACGTGTTGCTGTCGGACCTTTTCCGCAGCTGCAGACGGGACCGAAGAGCTTAGCGGTGCGGAATGTAAAATAGTAAAAGGGCGCAACAAGATCCTTACGAGAAGGCGGTTTTCGTATCGGCTTCTTGACCTCTTCCTCATCTTCGTCCATGTTGAAGTTGTCGAGCGCGCGAGTGCGGTATTTGCATAGGAGGGCGTAGAAAACTTTTTCCTGCGTTTTTCTGGTTGCCAAATACCTTTCAGCATGCTTCAAATCAAGTGGGCAAGGGTTGTACTCACTCAGGTGACAGCAAAGCAGCAACAATATCCTCGGTACGAGCGCCATTCCACAGAGTTTGAAGGTTCTCGAAAATGTCGCGATCAATGTCCCTGCGGGATGAGACGGGATGGTCGATCTGCTCGATACTGGGCATAACGTATACGACTCGAGGGGCCAGTCGGGATACCCAGGGGTGCTTCTGAATGTCGACCATCTACGAGTGGAAATAGTGAGCAGGGCCCGGGGCGAACATCAGAGTGCGACGCACCTTGATCCTTCGCTCAGGGTCGACTTCGAGCATTCTCCGAATGAGGTCTTGCGCCGCCGCTGGAAGTTCTGGAGGCATATTGTAGCGCCCCTTCTTTACTTTGGCTAGAAGGTCTCTGATGTTCTCATCGTCAAAGGGTAGGCGGCCCGTGAGGAGGGCGAAGAGGATGATCCCGCAAGACCAGATGTCGGACGAAGAGCCATGGTAGTTGAGACCCTGGATTTCGAGGCAACGCATCAGTTCCCTGTTTGATCCAGTCCAGGACGAGAAAATGTAATAAAGACTCACTGATACAATCTCGGGACTGGCGTAATGGGGACTGCCACAACTCGTCTCAAGAAGCTTGCCGCTGCGCTCGAGGGCTGCCATACCAAAGTCGGCAATCTTGATGTTGCGCTCGCTGTCAAGAAGCAAGTTCTCCGGTTTCAAATCTCGGTGGCAGATGTTGAAACGGTGGCAGTAGTCGACGCCAGAGATGATTTGCTGAAAGTAGTGCAAGGCCTCGTCCGCTCCGAGCTTGCCCTTGCGAACGAGGTAGTCGAAAAGCTCTCCACCCGGAACATATTCCATGATAAGATAGCTGGAGAAGTAACGTTATGTCAGCTTGTGCTTTTCAGGGAAAATGTGCAGGATAGCGCGTACAGCTCCGAGGTGGTCTCCCAGACGTCGATAAGGCGGAGCACGTTGGGATGCTCGATCAGCTTCATGATCACGATTTCGCGTTCAATCCCAAGGAGAGTCTGTTTGAATATGAGGCTTAGTTGCGTTGATCCTGGGCAAATCGTCGACTTGGAGACGCGCACCTTGTCCGCTTTCTCGGCGTGCTCTTGTCCAGGAGGGGGACGAGGCTTGGGCACAATCTTGATGGCACACAGTTGACCAGTTTCCTGATGCTTGGCCAGTTTGACTCGACCTAAACGCGCGTGCAAACCCGAGACACGGTCAGCCTCGCCCATCACCCAACTTGTGCTCATATCGCGCAAACCGACTTACCACTGGAACCCTTGCCCAGGTCCTTTCCGATCCTCCATGGACCAACCAGTTCAGGATCTTTTTTCTCCCGCCTGTGGCCCCCACTCGATCTGCCCTCCTTGCGTCGGTTCGCTCGCGCGTCCTGCGCCCGACGGTTGTCTGACGACGACGCTGCGGCGGGCGCACCAGAGTCTCCTCCGCTGCTCCGTCCACTGCTTCGATGATCCCTCGAGGTCGAAGGTTGGTCCGAGGTGCGAACACGGGAAGACGGAGCGCCTGAGGAAGTCGCCATTCCTGAAGGGTGCGCTGAACACCCGTTGGTTGTGATTTGTGGGTCGGCGAGTTGATTGGGGG
>JASZXU010000015.1:0-65107 GCA_035521515.1 Phenoliferia sp. Uapishka_3
GGTAGGGGGGAGAGGTGCGGGGTGGAAGGAGGTCGTTGGAGGCTTGAACGAATGGATAGGAGGGCGAGGGAGCGAGAATGGTGGCCGCTTGGGAGAGGGATGTCGGAGTAGGAACACGAGCGAGAGGGGTGCTGACGCTGAATGGGGATTCCTTTGGTATATCCTCGGCCACTGGAGAAATCATGACTGGCATTTGATCGGAGGAGAGTAGAACGTCGGCAGTGAGGCGTGGTGAGGCCGTAAAGTCCGGATGGACGGTATCATCTGGGTCTCGCAGTGGATTGAGATAGTTGAGGCTAGGGAGTTGTATCGCTGTCGGTTTCGGAGAGAAGGCGCCTCCAGTGCCCGTCGAAGATCTCAGAGGCGAATCTGACCTTCTCGGTCCATACACGACATGCTCAGCTCTGCCTTGCATCGCACCCCTCAGTGTTCCCTCTGACGCTTCCAACATGTCCTCGTCTCCGGAGCCCGAGATATCAGTCACTCGATCAGACTGCTTTCGTCGGTGGTTCGTAAGTGCGCGAATAGATGAGACGGCGGGGGATGAAGTGAAGGTGAGAGAGGTGTCGACGTCCGAGAGTTCTATGCTTTTCTTCCGTCGTGTCGAGTTTGAGCGGGCGGTAGAAGCATGGTCGGCGTTGTTTGATATCTGGCGGGTAACTGGCGAGTCGGGAGCTGCACTTGTTCGAGAGGAGCGTGATTGGGGGGTTGAGGGCGAGTTGCCCATGATTGCGAGAGGCAGGAAATATGAGGAGGGGCCAATCTGTGAAACGTGGGTGTTTGGCGTGTCTAGGAGGAAGGAACAGATTGCGAGGGGCGTCAGCGCTCGTTGTCCAACGTCTCCCGAAGGTGTGAGTGCTGCCAATCCTGGATCCTGCATCCTGGACACCCTCAGCTCTGGTAGGCATCTTGACTACCAAACAAGCTCCATAAAATTGGTGCATTGGGCCACGCGAGTCAGGTCGGCCTCCTATCTTCGAGCTACTTGACGTCGTCCTTGCGGGGAGACCAATGACTTCTGAGACAGCGCGGCGGACGGCGAGTCACCTCGGAGTGCGCATCTGGCATTTATTCGAGAGGCTAGCAAGTGATTACCAGTCCTCCGATTGTTCCTCCATACACCAGCTCTGAAAAAACGTCGGATGGGCAAGGGCTGTCTCTTGACTGGTGCTCGCTCGGTTTCACACCAGCCTCGCTCGCTGCCGACACCTACGTCCACCCTCGCACTTGGCCAGCCTTGCAACTTCTGTCGATAAGAAATAGAGCTCACCTTCTTGGATGGGAAGGACGAGAGGCTACGCCGAGCTGGAGGTAAGCGGCTGTTGACTTGCACGCGCGGGTGGTCGTCGCCTTGCTTGGCCCTTTGGGTCGTTCGCCGAGTGCCCGCGTTGTCCGCACTTGTGCCGGAATTCCAAATTCCTTATAGAACGAGGGTGATATAACTAAAGCACAGAGAAAACGAGCAACACCGCGGCGGAAAGGCGTGGGGAGAGCAATGATTTGCCCCCGAAGCAAGAGTTTCGACACTGGAGGCGTTCGACTCGACGGAGGTCCGCGTTGGCTCGCCAATGAACGCGTTCCCTTCAATTCGCAACGTGCTCTTTTGTAGCCGCCCGTGCAGTTATGATTCAACGGAGACCTTACCACTACTGGATCGCTCTCGCCCTCTTCGCTTCCCTTGCAGCTGCACTTGACGACCCGCCCGCGTCACCGCCAAAACCACAACCGACGACTCCACCTCTCATTCTCCATCAGCAGCAGACACTAAATCATTTCGAGGCTCGACAGGCCGCCTCTTCAGCTTCTCCTACCTCATCGGGAGGCAGCAGTGCGACAAGTAGTTCCGTCAGCATACCCACAGACGCTGCGTAAGTCTCTCAGGCCCGAAGCGTACGCTCTTCAGGAGGTTCAAGGGGAGCGGGTGCCTGCTCGAGCACCGAGGGCAGCTGTCGAGATGAAGGCAAAAGTTTTTCCTCGGCAACGGTGGATGGGCTTCAGACGGCCATCACAAGATCCAGGGCCGCACTTTGAAGCAGTAAGCGCCGAAGTACACTGACAATGCGCATCTTTGGGCTTGTTCACAGTCAAGGCGGTCTCTCCTACGTCAAACCAGCTCTCACCGACGCAGTCTCCTACTACAAGATATACCCATCCAATCCTATCACGTTTGCCTGGAATTACACTTCGCTTTAGTGTGTTTTGTCCTTCGACCTCGTTCAGCGTCGGACCGTGCTCATCATCTTGTTTTTATCAGCGTCTCACCAAGCTCTCTTACCTTTATCGCCTTCTGCTCCGCCAACCAAAACACCTACCCTGTAGGACCTACTACCGGTATCCCCGGCACAGAAACCCAGCTTGTCTGGGACCCCTATGCGTGCGTTCAAGCAGTGTCGTCGCAAACTCCGGGCGCCTCGAGCTGATCCTTTCGAGTAAAGGTATCAACAATCTGCTGGGGCCGTTCCGTTTGCACAAGCTTCGTACACGTTGAGGGTGTATGATGAGCGAGGAGAAAATGCTGCCTCAACTGCCGGATACTTCTATGGCGCCAATTCGATTGTGAACTTCGCCATGTATTCGCCAGCAGCTTACACTCCTTTAACATCAGGTAAGCTTATAAGAAGGTGTTTGGTCGACATGAGCTGACCACGTTGTGCGCGCAGGATGGACGTGCGTAGCGTGCTCGTGGGCTCCCTCCCTCTCGGCGCTCTCCCACCCACTCGTCGTCGCACTTCCAGTCACCGTGGCTCTTATGCTCATCGGTGGCGCAGGCGTCTTCAACCGATAATCAACCTGTCCCTTCAATTTGTCACATATCCCTGCCCTCCCTTCTCGCGGACACTCTACCCTATCTTGCCTCCCTGGACAACTTTCGGAACCAGAACATACGGACCCTTTTATCGCATCAACCTCACCCCTCGCCTCTCTTCGCCACCTGCATTGCCTTGCTACTCCCCCCTTTATGAACCTTCACCCCACGGACACCTATTTCCACCTGCGAAAACCTTCAACTTTTTGTAGCTGTCCAATCACCCACCCACATTGATGAAATTTTGACGATGTTATGATGCCACAAAGGCTACGGGCTAGAAATGGGGAATTCTCGTTCAAAGTGGCCCCACTGGATTTATGATTGAGATGCATCCCAATGACAAACGCTCCTACCCTTGCACAGTGGAAGTGTCCATGGGATAGAATCAGTTCGAAGCAGCACAAACACTTAACTAGATGACTAACTCTCCAAGGCTTCGGCGACGGCGAGCGGTTGAACTAAGTGGTGACCTACTCGGCCTCGCAGCCCTCGCCTTCGCAACTTCTCGGAAGTTTAACATGCATGAGACTCAATTGGCGCTCGGGTTGCTGCAAGTGCGCAATCATTAACTCGCGTCAGATTTCCCTTGACTATTACGAAGTCACCAGAGTAGAGATTGAGCTCGCTTGAAAGGAGCCTTCCAAGGTACAGAAGGCGCACGAGACGACCTTTGAGATAAGGGCGGCGCCGATGAGCTCGAAACCCTCGACGGCTTTGAATCGTTGCAGCTTAGGAAACAACAGTCGGCTCGATGTGACTGCTCCTAAACATCAAGGGGCTTGAGACTCCGTTGTCAGGTGATTTTTCAACAACGGAGAGGGAGAAACCCACAGTTTTTAGACTGTTTGGAAGGGTCTTGACAATGTAAGGAAATCGATACCCAATTCATCCGCCATTCGAAGATAGAAAGAAGGAATTGAAACTCAAGCCACCGAGATTTCTGATCAATCTGAACGCCCAACGAAGCAACGCTAACCTCCGTGACCGGGACGATGCTTCCGCAATCCCCAGCAAAAAACTTGGACGAAAAGGTTGGGTTCTTTTAGCTGATGAGAACATAGATACATACTGATGACGGAGAATTCATTTCAGAGGCGGCACGAATGGATATGGGAGTTTGTGGCAGACGGCTCCCGCACGTGAACCTCAATCGGAACACTTCCACGAAGACATATGTAGAGGCTATACCAAGGCTGATCGGGGTACTAAGAGGATGCTTTGGACAAATGGGTGAACGACAAAGAGAAGTTTGGGACTGCAAAGACTTTGTACTGTACACTGACTGACGGGGATACCCACGAAACAAAACAAAAAGAACTTGAGGAGACTTCAGACTAGACTCCGGTTGCGTGAAACATTTTCACTGTCTTTGAAAGGCCCAATCTTCGCGCCATTCCTTCGGATGCATCATTTTCTGTATACCCGACGACGTCGTTCAGCGTGTCGGGCTCTGCAGCCCTGAGCTCAAGAATAAAGCTCGACCCACAATATGAAATCTCACGCCTCGAACCTCGCTCCAAACTTTTCCACAGTAGGGGCACATGGCACCTCTCGGATCGTGAGGAGCGGGCCTCTGTGTCGTGACCACCTGAGGGGCACGAGGAGGATCGACTGAGCTCGCTGGGCCGGCTGTCATTGTTGGCGCAGGCGCGGCGGGCTGAACTTGAAGTGTAAATGTCTTTGCTTGGTGAAGGGTGGAAATGGGGGAGTGCTTTGCGGAGTCCGGAAGAAGAAGGGGGAGACATGAGGTGGCGGTTGACATTGGGAGGAGCTTGTCGGACTTGAGTAGGGGTCTTGTGGGGAGACGACCTCCCGCGGTTGGACGTAGATGTATAAAGCGAAGGCGAGGGGGCGGGATAGGACGATAGATGACCGGTGCGGCGCTTTCTTTCAGGTAGGCTGCGAACGGATGAAGGGGTCCTCAGGGATGTCGGAGGAGTTGTGGGAGTGGGGAGGCGGACTGACCAGAGGAGCCTGACTCTTGAAAGGAAAAAGAAAGCGTTCCTAGAGGTGCGGAGTGTTAGCTTCCTTGCAGTCGAGTGCTCAAAGTGGCGCGGTCGTCAGCGTCAACCGGCAGCGAGTGGCGCACACTGAGCTCAAGAGTCGAAAGTGAACGGCTATGGGTGATGCCGGGTGCGGGGAGCGAGGGGATAGTAGGAGAGTGGTAGGTTGGAGGAGAAGGAGGGAGAAGGTGAAGTGACGTTGAAAAAGGGTTTCAAACAGAAGTGTCGCCCCTCCGTTTCGCAAGCAGTGTCCTTTGACCTCCACGGTGCTCGCGTTTTGCCGAGCGCTCGATACACCAACACACGGACGACGAAAAGCGGTCAGGAAAGGCGGAGAACGTCGCAGGAAGACTACTAGAGTCGACTAGGGCGCCACCGCGCGCCGTGAGCACCGTCACACCCTTCGATGTCGTCAAACAGCTGTCGCACCTTCCGAGACAGCACGGTGGAGGAGGAAATGGCTCGGTCGCCAATAATTAGAAGGCGCCAGGTCAAAAGACCTACTATGGGTGTTCAACCGTGATTTGAAGTGATGCACAGGGAGGAAGGACTCACACGAGGCTAATTGTGAGCGAACCTGGTGACTTCGGCACAGAAAGGTAGCAAGGCTTTCCTCCGTTCTGGATAGTCTCAAGAGCTGAATTTCTGGCTTGGTCCTCTCCAGGATATCGCAGGTATGTGCCGCCAATGAAAACACGCCGCAACGAGGGGTGGCGAACGCCGTCCTGGGACGGGCTCTGAGCACTCTTGACGCAAGCAATGGACGCTCTGAAAAGCCTTGTTATGCCCAGAAGCTATCTTGTGCTTCAACTGAGGGAGCGAACGAGGTTTGACATACAGTTTTACATCCTCCTGAGCACTCCGCCACAGACGTTCAGCCCAGGTACCGATCCCAGCGCTACGTCCGACTGTGGCAATCAAGTAGCTAGTGCGTTAGGTTCGAGCAAGAGACGCCTTGCTCACAGAGTGTCTCAAAGTTGCCTATCACACGCGACACGGCGCTCTTCTTCGCTCCCAACCCCCGGCAGCACCCTTTCTAAAGCTACGGTACTGCTACCATGCCAAAGAAAGGACGAGAATACTGCTAGCGAATGCAGCGGGAGCGCTTTCAGGGACAAAACGGGATGGTGTCGGTTGAATGCAGAAAGAGCAAACGGTTCGGATTCCAAGTTCAACTTGCTACAAGAGCCCGTCGCTCACCTTTGCCCCTTGAACTTCATCCTCAACGTCAACACTTTTCAACTTCCACCATTCGGCTCCACTGACGGCTTTCCTCTTCCACTTCAATCAACTCGCATACAACGCCAGCGCCATCCATCTAACGTCTTCAAAATCTGTCAACAAAACAACGAAACGTGATGCCGTCTCTCGTTCAACTTACTTCGATGAAGCGCACCGAGCTCCAGTCCCTTTGCAAAGTTAGCACTATACCAGATTGATTGTTTGACTTATCTTCTGACAATCCTGGCGAGCAGGAGAACAATCTCAAGGCAAACGGTAAAACGGAAGTGCTCATCTCTCAACTTGCGGCCTTCTTCAATCTGTAAGCTCTTTCAGCTCGCCCCTTGCTTTTGTTCACTATTGATGTAAAAATCTCATCTCAGTACAAATCAAGCTCAACTACATGCGCCTGCAGTCGCTCCGAAGATCATCAACTCAGGGAAGGTAGCTGCACCACAAGTAACCGCCCCACGATCGCCTGCCGACAATACGCAGGCTTTGGTCACCTCTGTCACGAGCACACAAGAAGGAACGGGTATGTTCAGCTCACTTCAGACCGCACTTGGTGTACAGCTGGAGAAATGGATCGTTGATTAACTCTCCTCGCCATCGTTGTTTGTTGTTTGCTCCAGTTGTGTCGGCCAGTCAAGAGACTTCTCCTACGACAGAAGCCGCCATTCAAGCTATACAAGCCACTCTCAAATCTCTCCAGGACGATCTAGCTACAACTCGGGCGGAAGTGACGGCTGTCTCTTCCTCGCTTGCCGCGACTGACGAGCGTGCTGCCTCGAACCTTGCCACCGTCTTCAAGCGTATCGATACCGAGATTGCAGCCATCCGGGAAGAGCACACATCGAACGGACAGGATTCGACCATCATCCAACTCGAGAGACTTCGCGAAGACGTCGAGACCGAGATGGAGAAGAACGAAGCGGCGAGGCAAGAGCTACACGGGAAGATGGGCGTGCTTCAGCAGCAAGTCGAGAAACTCGACGGTCACTCGACCACTCTTTCCACCATCGGAAGTCTCACGACCCGCATCGCGACGCTCGAGTCCATCGCGGGTGGGGCTGCGTCGCAATCATCTGAACAAAACGCAACTCACAGTAGGACCATGGTTTCTCAATCAGTACCTACGATTTCTCCAGTGTCTCCTCCTCACTCTTCCACCTCCACCTCCATTCCTATCGCGTCCCTACCCGGAAGTGTCTCAAGTTCCTCCTGTGGCATCAACAATGGTCCGGCACCCTCTCGCCGCTCATCCCCTCGCAAGTCCGGCGCTGCTCCAAACATCGCCTTACCCACGCACATGCTTCGAGCAGCTACGCCTTCCTCTCTACGAGGATCTTCGTCGCTAGCAGTGACCGCCCCAGCTGCCATTATGCCGGCAAGTCCTCTTCAACGGGCAAGACCTTCTCTGGGCAAGCATGCGAGGAGCTACGACACCGATGACGACAGTGATGCCTCATTCAACGCACTTGCCACTACTAGTCCTCCCTCGGGAACAACTCCTGGAAGGAGGCCAGTCTCGGACATGCCACGGTCCGCTGCGAAGGATGGTTCGGTCGCCCATGCACGAAAAAGGTTTCGTATGAGCGAATACGAAGGGGCTCGCAGCGGGACCAGTGAAGAGCCGCATCAATCAGAGGAGGACGAAGATGATGATGATGATGAAGAGGCGAGTCGGGAAGAAGGGGAAACGACTATCGACGACTCTCGATTCGCCGACGACTCGCTCGCGATGCAGACAGCCAACGAGGCATCGCTTTCCGTCGTCGAAGAAGAGTATTTCGTATCGGTCAAATCTGGTGACGATTCCTCCGCGTCTGTCGACCCTTTCAGCCTCCCGAGCATCTCAGACCCCGACTCTTCATTCCTCCCCAGCACATCAGACCCGTCATTCTTCGCCACCGCGTCCCCGTCTTTCGCCCCTCGTCCCGCGGCAAACATAAACACCACCGCGCGAAAGTCAATGCCAATGACGTCCCTTCCCTTTCCTCTCGTATCAGTATTCGCCAAGTCCCCGTCCACTGCAGCGGCTCCTCGAACGTCCCTCGCCAATTTTGAAAACCGTCGCGCGACCTTACTTCGAGTGCCTGCAACTCCACAAGCTTCGAAAACACTGTACGGCAGTGAATCAATGGTAAGCGAGATGCAGGACGCAAACTACGAGAACGAACCAGTGGCTGGGTCTGGTTCCGAAGACGACGAGCTTCCCGCGTGTGGAAGCAACAAACCGCCAGCGCGAGGATGGGGAGCAGGCCTTTGGGCTTAATCTGGCATACACCCTTGAGCTGTACGGTTTACACTTAGTTGTGACATAATTGGAGCCGATCAGTCATAGCTTCTCGACGTCATTGCATCGCTACTGCTGCACCTGTACAGATCCCTCCCCAGTTTGGACGTTGAATAACTGTAAAAATTCGAGTTTTTCTTGTCACGTTGAGCGAATGGTGGGTCGCTTCGGCGCAATCTCGGTGAATTCATGATGCCATGTTGTCTGCCCTCTTGACCGCCGGCTTGCTCACAGGTAGAACTTCGTTTGCCACGCGAGTTTCTGCGCCTAGTCAATTCGCAAACACAGTCTAGTACCCGGGTACCGCGCTTGCCTGACAATTCCAACCGCCATCAGCAATTTTTTACTCATCGCACGATAGGTCTACCTCTATACTATTTCATTGATGAATTCACGGGGTTGGTGTTCCAATCAAGCGTCTGCTCCGGGAAGGCTAATGCCTGCAGCTCTTGCAATTCTTGCTCAGAGAACATTGGAAGAATGTTCGGGTCGGCGATGTTGCTGGCAAATGTTTCGGATGAGTAGGTGTTATCCGTGATGGCAAGCCAGTACGCCGCTTGACGTCGCTCAAGGTCGAGTATGGCCTCTTGCACCCGCGTTGCTGGTCGAGAGAGGCGCTCATATGCCCAGCCGACACTGTTGAGGCCTCGAAGTAGCCTTTCCATCAAATTGATCAGATCATCTACTCTTTGCTCGGTAGAAAGAACTTTTGCGCACCACCTGAGCTCAGCGACTTTGGTGGAGTAGTCCCAGCCTTCTGGACCGCCTTCTTCAGTGACGGGGGTGTTGATAAGAAGATGCTGCCACATAGAGACGTGGTTGAAAATCATCTGGAGTGGAGAGGTTCAGCGGTCAGTCAAAACATGATCTCAAGAGAAAAACATACCGAAGTTCCTCTCGCGTCCAGCCACTCGCTGCTGCCCACTTGATGACCAGATGAGAAAGCTTCCTACATTTCACCAAATATGTTCAGCTAAAGTAAACCAATCTTGTCTGCAGGATACAACGCACCTCGATGACGGCGACAATCGACCTCGCGGCTACGAAGGAAAGCTCGCGAGCCTTGACATCCAGAGCTGCCAGCCTTTCCCAGTAAGCTTCGTCATTCTGGGGACCAGGAAGCGGTGGCCAGCGGATAAAGTCCGGCGTAGGTGCTCCATCCTTTCCTGCGATTCGCTGCGAAATCACGCGGGAAAGAAGGAAACATTGGCCTGCGACGGCACACCGTAGGGACCGGAGCGCTCCGAGGACGTCCTTTCCGTGCATCACGAATAGTCCAGTGTGAAGGGTGTCCGTCCTTTCGAGGAGAAGATTAACTCTTTGTCGGATGGTGGGAAGAGCCGCGAGAGAGAGCTCCATCCGTGAGAGGTAGTCGAGTGAGAATGTTTCGTCAATGTAGAGCGAACGCCGAGCGCGCACTGAGGGAATGCAAATCAGGTCAAGTTGCAATAAGTAGAGATTAGGAAGCTTACATCCTGTAAGCTTTTGTGACGTGATCTGGGCGCTTTGGGCAAGATGACCCAGCAGGCTAATCATCATGAGTCAGTTCCTGATTGCCGGTTCGCGAAAAGGTGCAAACAACCTCGAGAACAGCCTCCAACAAGCCACCTGCACGATTTCGAATGAGTTGGACGTTGTCAATAAGAAAAAGGGTTTGCTAACATGAGGGTCAGGAGAGGGAACAGCAATCAACTCGTCCAGTAAGGGTAGTGGCGGCTCGTCTTCTCCTCGCAACAACATGACATCCTCATCACTGAAGGAGGGTATGCGACCAAAATTTGATGCCGACATGACTTCCCGAATCTTGATCTGCTGGTGAGCACCTTTTTGAAGTCGACGGACGAGAGGTTCACGTACATATGTTGTGTATCCAAGGACTGAGCCAGCAAGACGTTGCTTCATTCCGACGGGTAAGTCCGCCTCGAGAAGTGCCTAGGGTCAAGAAGTAAGAATCGCGAAATTGAAAACAGCAAAAGCCTACGGCATACCTTTGCGTGCGCGTTGCCTAGCAGCGGTGATGTCAGGTACAAGCATTGACTTAAGTGGAAAGCAACCCACAAGCTGCAGCGTAGGGGTGCGGCGTTCGAGTGCCGCTCGCCGAGGTCACCGAAGTCGCTAGTGATAGATAGGTCAGTTCCAAACCTTTTCCATCGCCAACCGTGGAGAGTACTCACAGTCAACAAGGCCTTCCAGCAATTGCAAAGTTGCGACATTCTCCACAGAGGGAATTCTCATGGTTCCAGCTCGATCCGCCAACGCGACAGCTCTTTGAGTCAACTCTGAACAGGCCGTCTCGCGCCGACGTCCGTACTCCGCGAGTGAAACTCCATTAAGTGTCCAGATCACGAGCTCGTCGACACTCGGCGCGTCTTTGCCAACTAATCCAAAGTGGCCGTGAGGTCAGGAGTAAGGAAAGAAGGAAGGCTTGAGAGATTGAATTGAGTACTAACCTAAGAGAGGGTGATCGGACGTCCTTGCAGCCAGAGCCATTACTACGCTACATAGGACCTTCTCGTCCAAGTTCGTTAGCGGAGTATTCGTCTTCGAACATTTTTCGTACCTGATCTTGCTCGCCCATTTGAGCCATACGTCTTCCAGCTTTATCAAACGATTCCCGAAAGGCCGTTGTCTCGAGTAAACTTGGATGGCTCTTGGTCTGCGGAGGTAAGGCTTGATCAAAACTCTGGAAAATGCAGATGCAGAAGAGGGCGGACGCCTTACGTATCCTAGATAGACTGTGCGAAAGTTCAACTCCAAACTGAAGACAATGGCAGGAAAGCTTAATGCACTCACAATCCAGCAACGACGAGATCAAGGACCCTTGGACCTCCGACGTCGTGAGCCTGCCGGTGGCCGAGCCAACGCTCAAAGCTTGGCTATAGTCCACGCCCAAGACTTGTCTTGCAGAGGCAAGTGCCGACATAGACCCGATAGGTATAGCGCTTTCAACGGAGTCGTCACGTGAGTCCGACGGTGCATCTCCATTCGCGCCTCCAAAGATGGCTCTGTAAAAACCAAATAAGCATTGAGCTGTCGAACGACAGTCTCGTGGCCTCCCAAAAGAGCTCACTGAGTCAGTTTTATCCGTTTCCCGGTCCTGTTGAGGACCTTTTTCTCTCTTGGAGGTACAGCGACACAACTCCGAGGAGGGCATGGAGCACATTAGCGTCAACGGAATGCGAGAGCTGCCGGCTGGCAACTCACGAAATTCCTTTGCTTTCACATTTCAAGCAAGGAGCAGACGGATCTGATCCTCTCACGCAGGCGACTCTCCGAATCCTGCAGTTCACGAGCTCCTGGTGAGCTCCAAATGCTTCCGCCTCGGGACTCTAAGCTGTCAAAGGCACTTACCGACATGGCGCACAGGACTTTACTCTTCCCTCTCGACCCCGACCTTTCCCCACCTGTCCTGCTGCCGATCCGCGTCCAGAGTCGCCTTCATCCGCAACGCTCGGGCTCGTGAGTTCTGTTGAAGGGCCTGGATCCGCTTGCTGAAGGTACCACTCTATAGATGGAGAGCCATTCGGCGTTTCAGCTTCCATTCGAAGGGCAGGCGAGCAGTAACGTGTGGGTGCAAGCGACAAGTGGCGACTGAGAAGCGCGGCTGGAGAGAACTTGCTGCGGCACGCCTTCACCATCCTTCTCTCTGGATGGTTAGAACGAACTCGAAGCGGTGAAGCTCTTTCTTCACTCTGCTGACTTCAAACCGTTTTTGCAATCAAGCTCCATACTAAAGGAACATCGTTGTAGGGGGAGTAAATGTGGGGTGGAGGTAGTATGAGAAGCGAGTAGTAGATGAGGGATGGCAGGAATCACAAAAGGGGTGAACAGGTAAAGAAGACGAGAAGAGTTGGAAAGCGGAAACGAGGGTATAGGAGGAGGGTGACTGGGGAAACTGACTATGGTAAAAAAGGAGAAATAAGACTGGAATCGCGCGAGGCGTTCCGACGAAGGAGAAGAGGAAGGTCGGTTCTGAGAAGTCGATTAGGAAGAGGGGTCCACAGGATGAGCGAGAAGAGTAAACGTCTAAGCCCAGATCTGAAGGACGTACAGTGTTAGCTAAGGAGATCTTGAAAAGGATGAGAGGGGAGACCTACCTTGAGCATACTATCCCAAGATCCAGTGCAGAGGGCCATGCCATCTTGGCTGACACCCAAGCAACTGACACGGTTTTCATGCCCGGCAAGTACACCGACACGCTCTCCCTTAAGAGTGTCCCATACGTTGCAGTTGAAGTCGTCGTAACCGGCAAAGAGGATTCGGCCAGAAACGGAGAACCCGACCGATGTGATCCCACAGAGCACGTTATCGTGCGTATACTGGTTCAGCTCTCGGTCCGCTCGGAGGTCGAACAATCGGCAAGATGCGTCGTCTGAACCAGATGCGAATGCCTCGCCATTCGGGAAAAATCTGGACGCCGGGATGGCCGTCAGAATGACTGATATGGAGGTGGAGGTTGAAGAGCTTACTGGACAGCGTTGATATCGGACTCGTGACCAGTGAAAGTCTGGACGGCCTTCCCTGTTCGAATGTCCCAAACCTTGGCTGTTGCGTCACAGGCTCCCGAGACGAAGATATTTTGATTCGGTCCAAGTGATAGACTGTACGAACAAAGTGATATCAGCTTATCGCACGCTTCCGGCAAGGGTGTTCCTGCAAAAGGTGCAGGCCGAGCGGGGAGGCACGTACCTCATGACATCCCCCGAGTGGTCGTTGAACTCAATGACCCGAACACCCGCGTCGACGTCCCACAGCATGCAAGTCATATCTCCAGAACTGGTGAGGATCTGTCGGTCGTTAAGGAACCGACAGCAACTCAAGTAGCCGGTGTGGGCACTGAGCTCGCGCGCGACCTTGACGCTCCCCTCCTTGCTGCGCAGGTTGTAGATGGAGCAGATGTTGTCGAGACCTCCGCACGCAACAAAGTTTCCAGAGGGGGCGTAGGCGCAAGTCATGACCCATGAGGATCGTAGAGGGATGGCGTGGACTTTGTTGGTGGTGTAGGCATCCCAGACAATAAGCTTTCCGTCCTGTGATGCCGAGACGAGATGTCGCTTGTCCTGCGACCAGTGCATAGCGTAGATCTTGGCCAGATGACCTTTCAGAGTTCGTCTAGGTCGCATGGTGACTCGTGGAAGGGGTTCAATGTCGGCCGCCATGGCGCGCACTGCGCAACGATGCACACAAAAGTTAGCGAGCGGTCCATGTTGGCGCGGGCACCATAGGGCAACAAGGGGCTGCGGCAGGCAGCTCAGGGTGAACGCCGCGAGCTGCTGCTCCAACAGCCGCCGTGAGGTCCAGACAAGAAGCCTGACGACAGGAAGGGCGACTTACGACTGGTGTCAGCCAGCTGGTCTCGCTTGGCGCGGATCTTCTCCTTGAGCGTCTCTGCCTCTCGACGGGCAGCCGCGATCTTTTCTTGAATGTCGGCCGGTTGTGACATGGTCGTAGATTGGTGAGTAAGTTGGTGGAGGTAAAGAGGTGACGGAGAGAAGCGGGAACGAGGTGGGAGATCGGGCGAGGTCTGAGGAAAGGAGGTTCGAGGGTCAGTGAGCGGCCCAAGCACTTCGCTTGCAGCAATCGTTGAGTGTTTGGAACCTGATACGTACCGAGTTGAAAGTCTAGGCTTCTAGCCTTTTGCCGTGGACGAAGAGGTAAGTGCAAGCGCCCGGATTGTAGGGCTCGGGAGGGGCTGGGCTGGCGTGAGGATTGGCAACGTCGGTCGATTGTGGTGCGCGCGGATGGCTGAGATGGAAGCTGAAAGGGAGAAGGTTTTGCAGGATTATCGGGTAATGAAGGGGGACGGTGTGCAAGGGGTGCGAGTGGGCCGTGCGAGATGAATGAAGCTTGATGGAGGAGGACCAGGCGTAGTAGAGTCGGCGGTCAGTTCGCGCTCTTCACTGCGTTCGTTGGTGAGTTGAGGACGTTTGGTCGGAATCCTCGTGCTTATTCAACTTGAGCAAGCAGAGAGGCCGGCCGGGGTCGTCGGGCTGAAGGTCGGTAGTAGAGTTGTCGGTTGGGATCGTCGAGCCGAGTGGAAAGGCGGTCAGAGTTAGAACTGCTGCCGAACGTACTGAGCGCTGCACTTCTCCTCGACGAAGATGAGATGGATTCTCAAAAGCGGGGCAGTCCTGGTTAACGAGTCCATGAAGGGGCGTACGTCGCATTCAACTCGATACGGGCGTTTCGTCCGTCCGAACAATGGGACCCTGACTAAGGATTGACCGCAAGGGGCCCGACGTTGCCGCCGCTCTTTGCCTCTCTAACTCGATGTTAATAGTCATAGCACTGTTTTCCTCTCCCTTTCACTAGTGCTAACTAAGGGAAGTTCAAGCGGCAGTATCTTGTGCACAGTGGCGCCACTGCGGAGCGTCCAGGATCCAAGCAGCGAGACGGCTCTGATTAACAACAAATTGAATGTGCTCCAACTTGGTACGGAACATCTTGCAAAAGTCTAATTACAAGCAGCTTCTGATACTGGAATCGAGAATTTAGAGACTACGCTTGAGCAACAGGAAGACGCTTGAGGACGATCAGTGCTGACGAAGTAGTGCGGCGTTCGTTTCCTTGGGTACTTTTTCGTGGCCCTTGGACAGTCTGTAGCCAACACTTCCGTCATTCGCGACTGCTTTTGAAACCAGCCTGTCAGCGACCAGAACAAGTGGCCATCATCAACGCGAGACGAGTAAGTCATACTCTGACGTTTGACAACCTTCCTGTGGATCGGAATCGAAGCTGTTAGTAGAATATGTAATACTCAGAGCACCATCGAAGCGAAAAATTGGCGGCGGTACAAGGCAGAGACCAGTTGGCGAAGGCAGCACGAACATATTTCGCAGCGTCCACCTGCCCTCCGCATCACCGTCCCTCCCCTTGCCTTTCAGATGTGCATTACAGTATAGTAGAAAATGTCGCACACTGGGACTTGACCGCCCGAACTCGCCATTTTTGTTGGAGAAGGCCATGAGGAAGGGCGGTTGACTTGGGGTGTCGGATCTGACGCCACATATCCTTGGGTCGACCGACATTGGCCGTCACGCTAACGAGCTGAGTGCCCTCCAGCCTCATTATCCACTGTCTGAGCTCACAAGCTTGCTTCAACCCCTGTGAACAAGATGAACGAAGGTTCGGCGGGGAACGGCAAGAAGCGGCCGCGGACGTCGACGTCGAAAAATCTCAGCAATGCAAAAGAAGCATCCTGAAAGCAGATTGAAAGGTAGGACTTAATAATGCATACACTGGCCGCTAGTGTTGCTGGGGTACCCGTTGTCCAGTCGCGCCCAGCTCCCGTTGCGAAAGAAAATATTCTCAGCTCGCTCGTCTGCCGAGCCTCTATCACGCCATTGAAGAAAGGTATGATGCTTTGTATGACTTTCGCTGGGGCAAGCTCAACAAGGAGGATGGACTAAGTACGTAAAACGACAATGGTTGAACAATGGGGGGGCTGAAATGTTGGGTGCTCCCATCGAGTGTGAAGTCGAGGTGCGGGAGCTTTTGTGTTTGGGGTTGCGTATGCGGGTAGGAAGAATCTCGGTGGGTGTAACAGTCTCAGTCGATGGTGATGTAGTGTAGGAGATTAGAAATGAGAGGGAGCATCAAAGACCACTCCGTTCTAACTCTTCCGCCCAACGCGCGCCGGCTTCCGAACCGTTCCCCCTGAGACGCGGGCACTCCGAGCCGTAGGCCTGGCGAGACAGGAAGACGTCAGTGCGACATCGAAAAGTTTTTTTTTGAGAATTCGTTTGATATTTCGCAGGGAAAGAATGCTCACCTGTGTATGATGAAAGTCCAAGACGCGGAGCGACTCAGGTTCCAAGGTGCTGATCCACAGTAGCCTAGGTCTAGTACTCCTCCCTCGCCTTTCGGGTGGAGGAGAGCATGACCTCGAGCGATTTTTGACTCCACACTCTGCATCTTGCAAGCTTTCTCCTTTTCGATGTCCGGCGACCTCGTGGAAGACGTTGTCGTCGTTGACTTGGGACTTCTGCAACTCATCATTCGGTTGCCTCGCCCTAGCCTCGGAGTAAGACTGGTCCTCCGCCTCTCCCTTCTTGTTCTTCCCACCAAAGCTTGTTGCCGACGCGGCTGTCACCCTAGTTTTTTCTGCGACGACGGCGAGGGCTTTGGCCTTGAGCTTCGCGGTACCCTTCAACTTCTTCTTTGCCATCTCCAGACTATCGTCGGTAGATGTTTCGCGCAATCTCCTGATCGAAGGTGCGCGGAGAGTTGGAGAAAGTACGGATGGGGAAGGGAGAGAGGACGGGAAGAAGGGGGAGGACGACGGTGCTGCGCTGAGGTTCGCGCTCGCGGGAGCTTGGCGTGCGTCGGAGGTAGAACGACTCGGAGACGGCGCGAAAGTCGAAGGCGAGGGAGAGGGAGAGAGAGAAGGTGGTTTTTGGACTATACAAGGAGATGGAAGCGGAGAAGCGGAAGCCCGGTTGAGTAGGTCCGTAAAAGTAGGTCGACGAATGGGATTTGGTCGTGGATCGAGAAGGCTCATAGGCTTGTGCTGTAGTATACTACTCATGGAAAAGCAGAGGTCGAGGTGGAGGTAGAGGGAGGAACGTGGTCAGGAGGATGAAGGATTGTTGAGTGGTGGAATGAGTTACAGGAGGTTGATGACCCGTGCTCTCGATCAGCCTCTTTTCGAACTTTCACCCTTTCAAAACGTGCCCGTCGAACTTACGTGCGCCTTCCGCCCTTTCCTCTACTTAGACCGACGAAAGAAAGGAAGGCGCGGCCGGGGTAAAGCTGGACGTGGAGTGTGGGGAAGGCCAACGAGTCGATCTCGTGACGACTACTTGGTAAATCATTAATCTCGGCCGAACAAGAATCGACTTTGAAAATCGGATCTCGACGTGATGAAGTCGGCGGTGAGGGAGCCTTTGAATCAAGAGGGCAACAGAGTCAAATCTCAGTAAAAACGGTGTGTGAGTTGCAGATGCGTGTGTGGTGGTAAGAAGAAGAAGAGAGAGTGTATCGACGGTAGACGCGCACAATAATTGTAAATGAATGGGGTATGCAAAAGATGACACAAGGGGTATACTTGTAAGGTTCCAGCACACCAAGCCCTAGTCTTCGTGTATTGACTCGGCACTCACAGTTCCAGAGTGATGCATCACCTGCGAGAAGCCGACAGTGAGCCAGAAATCATAGAGGGCGACTGATGGGTTTTGCTCACTCTGCTGAAGCTATCACTTGTAACGCTGTTGCCGCGACTTCGACTAACAGCAAGGATACGCTCTCCTTCGGCGAAGACGCTCTCGAGCGTTGCATCGGCCGGCGACAGCGGAGACGGTCCTGGACGTCGGCCCTGCGCCTTCAAGTCTTCCAGACGACTGTCAACAGCACTGAGGTTGGGTATCCCTTCTTCGTTGATGGTAGCAACTTTTTCAATCGGGACGCTCACCGCCGGACCAGGCGTGAGTACCGGGGTCGGATTCGTGACAGTGAGACTTGGCGGTGACGGGGTAATGGGCCTCCTGCCCGGCGAGGACGATCGAGAATGGGGTCGCGGGTCGATATGAAGATGGGCTGAGATGGCATCCGCCTTTGCTTTGGCGTTGAGGCCTGCGCTAAATGCAGGTCGACTCTGCGCCAACTCTGCCGAATCGGAAGCGCTACTTGCTTGCGAAAACCCGCTAAGGTATGCCATCGAGCCCCACTCCAACAGCTTTTGCTGTAGCCACGGAAGAGACACCGGCTTGGTGAGGAAGTCGTTGCATCCAGCAGCAAGAGCAGTCACTCGATCGACTTGGAGCGACGAGGCGGTGAGAGCAACGATGATGACGGGCATACTGAGGGGCGGAGAAGTGGGCGAGGTTGCCTGACTTGCCATCGGCGAAGTTGAATCTGACGTTGGGGTCGTGATGAAGGTACCGACATTATCGGCGCGCTCCATTTCCCGGATGTCGCGGGTCGCTTCGATGCCATCCTTCACCGGGAGTTGGATATCCATCTTGAGACGATAAGAAGCCACCCTTGTCAGTAAAATATACTTCACCCTCAAAATGAACTTCGCTTACGAGGACGAGATGGAACGATCCCGCCTTCCACTTCTGCACGGCTTCTTCGCCATCTTTAGCAACCGCGTACTTGATTCCCTTTTTCTTCATAAACATGGACAAGATGGCCTGGTTGATGGGGTTATCTGTATTTCGGCTACGAGTCAGATACATACTGTAGCCCATCGGAATGTGGACTTACCTTCGACGATCAAGACATTGATGGGAGGTACGGTCGGAGGAAGGGTAGATTTTCGGTGCTTGCGCCGCCCACCGTGGCCACCACCAGCCAGTGATGAGCGTCGACTGTGCGGCGGCGGCGAAGCGGATGTTAACGTCGAAGCTTCGCGCCGCAAACCACCCGGGTTAGCGTGCCCTCCAGGAGAGGGTGACTCAACGCGAACAGGTGTAGGCGGCGAATTGATGAGGCGAGAGGAGTACGAGGTGATGGGAGGTCGCGGGGAGGTGTTCACATGGGGTCGAGGTATGGGCCGTTGGGTGAGTGACGCTGAAGATGATGAGCGACTCCCGGCCAGTGGACTCTGAGCCTCGGTAGGGCTAGTAGTCAGCTCAGGAGACGATTCTTCAGACTGGCCTCTAGATTTAGCGATGAACGAGTCGAGTGTGAGCGCTGGAGTGTCGGGTGGAGCCAGAGGATGTTGTTCGGAAGACGGGCCCACTGTAGGGCTGTTGTGTGTGCTTCGTCGACCGCCCAGCCCAATCTCGTGAGGTGCAGTGACGTGTCCTCGAGATGGCGGAGTGGCCAGGCCGTCTGCCGCGACATCTTCCTCTCGCTCCATCGGTCGTGATCCAGCGGTATCTTTCCTGTTGAGAGACGTCCTCGGTCGCGTTTGTTGTGGCTGGAAGAAGATAGCTGGCCGACCGTCTGGACTCTGGATAACCATTCCCTCGCTCGGCGTGGTTCCATCCATGTTCTCCGCGACGCAAGAGAAGTACGAAACCTGCTCATCTGAGATTTTTCCGAGTGGCGAAGGAGGGTGGGTGGCCGCGCTGACTCCAGTAAAGTGAAGTGGTGGCGTTCGAACCTTTGGTGCCGATGAGGGACTTGAATCGGTTCTCGCAGCCAGAGCCTCCGCCGCTGCCGAGTCAAAGTCTTGCTGATTCGCCAGCGCCGGGCTCAACCGAGGTGTCCAATATTGGACTCCGGGGGATGTCGGAGAGGTAGCAATGGGGGCAAGAGAAGGATCGACGGCAGGACGCTTGAGCGCTGTCCACAGCGCCGTTATAATCCGTCGCGGGCCAGCTGGTTTGGGAATGACAAGAACGTCGGGAAGGGAGGGAGAGCGGCAGTTGGCTAGAGCATCCTGAACGATTTCTTTGATCGCTTTGTAATGAGAGAGACTGGCGAAATGGATGATGACCCAACCACTGCCCATCGGCGGAAGCTGATGAAGCTGGCGGACATGTGGACTGGAGCGGGTCCTTCGGGACGCCAATTGCGGTCGTTTGCCCATCAAAGTAGGTGGGGAGGTGACCGGGTTCGAACGAAGTGTGTACAAAAGTCGGCGAAGAGTTACAATGTCGTCGTCGACGATTATGACGCTCGAAGGCGCCTCACCTCCAGCTGACGAACTTGAAGGGGATGGATAATCGTAGGGACCCTTGAGTGGCGAGTTGGAAGGTTCTGGTGACGCCGAATCTGCGCTCCCACCGAACCCGGAGTCGAATCGCCCGAACGTCTCCCTTCGTCCTTTGTTCCAAGCCGATTCGTTTTGCGATGTTCCCGAAGTCGACGCGCTGTCGTCGTCGCGATCCAAAGGAACGTGGGCGACGTCCATGCCCCAGTCAGCAAGGTGCGTCGTGAGCTGCTTTGCGAAAGTGCTCTGCTCGCCGGCATGTAAAAGCACCTTAGTTCCTTTCAAACCGTTCTCAGCGAAAGTCCGGAGCTCTTGCATGCTTGGTTCGTGTCCGGGGCCATCCAAGATGGCACGCTGTCGTTCAAGCAGTATCGATGGGTCCTCTGTTGTTGGGAGGATGGGTCGCGCGGCGGGTAATAGCGCCTCGATGACCCAGGATCGAGAGCTGACATCTGATGGACCGGTATCGATGTTGAGGTTGGTGAAAGAAAAGAGGGATTGAGCGAAGGAGGAGGTGAAGATGGGACTCGGGAAAAGGGGAGAAGGGGAGTCGGATCCGGTATCTGAGGCGTAAGTGTGCAGGACTTCAAGGGAGACAGTCCACCATTCTTCGATTGATTGACGGGTAGGAAGGATGGTATCATGGGAACCGCGCATGTCAGCTGGCTGTGGCGGTGGAGGGCTTGCGACAGTAGCCACGAAGTGAACTTCAATCGTGCTTCCACTTTCTGCGCTCCCGACAATAGACTGCAAAATCTACGAGGGAAACAGAGGTCAGCATGAAAGACTTAGACATAGCACGATGATGGGCACTCACCCAAATGAGCACAACACTCCAAGCCCGCTCATCGCCACGAACCAAAAGCTCGCGGGATTCAGTATCTCTTTGAAGTCTTGGTGGAGCTGTCGGTTGCTCTTGTCCTTCCGGAACTGATGGTGTCGCGATGGGACTCGGAGCGCTCCCTGCACCCGCCTGCCCCACGACGAGTTCGACACCCCTCGAGGCCGCATGTGCTGCTAGCGCATCGGTCACGCCCTGCAGCACAGCCGGAAAGTCGAAAGGACTATCCACGTCTTCACGGATTTCTTCGCTTTGTGACCCTGCTTCCGTGACCCACTCGAGGCCTCGGAAAAGTCTCCAGACAGCCGCCGCACTCACGGCAGGAATAGAGAGAGTGCTCGGCGCGTGAAGTTCGTGCGAAAATCCAGGCGGAATGCTTTGAGATGATTGTAGTTTCGGCAGGGAGTAGGAGGACGAGGCGTGAGAAGAGGCAATGCTCGCTGCATCGGGAGCGACATGTCGATCCTTCTCCGACGATCGGTCCCAAGGCGATGCGACGGAATCAAGGGATGGAAGAATGAGAGGCGGAGAAAAGAGATGAGCCGGCCCTAGAAAGGATAGCAGGAGGAGGGCGGGCGGCAGGAGTGTCGCGATGAGGACTAGTGGTTGCTCGAGTCGCGGAGGGTGTTCCGATTCTTGAAGAGCCGAGACGCCTATTGGCCTCACTCTACCTAGAGGGCTGGCCAGCGGAGAGGAGGTGCTACCGGGCAATACAGTTCGTTGGCTTGTGACACTCCCGCGTTTGGTCATGAGAGCGTTGAGATCGGGACCCCCAATCCTCCCCGGCGCGAATGCCTGAGGTGTTACGCTTTCCATTGGGTTTTCCTCTCTGTCGTGGAGCGAGTCTGGCGAGCTGAGTCCAGAGCTCTCGCCAGTAACTGGAGGAGAGCTTGGTGGGGAGGGAGTACCGGTCGTAGCGCGTCGAATGAACGAGGGCCGCAATCGCTCCGCGAGAAAACTGGAGGAGAAGACAGGCTCTCCGAGAGAAGCCTGCCCAGGCTGATAGGCGCGAGTATTTCGCGAGTCGTCGAAGCTGCTGACCAGCGGGGTGGAGACGGACCTCGGGAGCGTCGGCCGGCGGAGGGAGTTTGTGGATGAAGATGAAGTGCTGGGCTGGCCACGGAAAGACGAGATGAATCTCGCAAGGAACGTCCCAGCGCCTGATCCTGGAGACCCTGTTCATTGTACAGAATCAGCTCTTACTTGGGTCCATGCGCGACGGCTAAAGCAAGTTAGACGCACCGCTACCGCTGCCCGACGCTCGACGCCGTAGGCTCGACCGACTGTTTGAGGATGAGGGTTTTGGCCTCCTTTCGGCAGAACCTGTCCTCGCCGCGGCCTTGCCGTTCTCTCGAAGCGAGTCGCCGTCGATACTGCTAAGCGTTGACTGTGTAGACCGCGTCGAACGTCCCGACGAGCTATCGCTGCTCCGCATCTGTGCGCTGACGGGCTCGGTCATGTCGATCGTTGAAGTCGCGCTGTTGATAGATACCAGCGTTTCGACCACCTGCGCTCCGTGGTGGAGAGGACCCTGCCGTGGCCTCGCAGCCGAGCTAAAGTCGGATGGGTTCGGTAGAAATAGTTGTCCCGTCAAGACTATTCCCGATCCTTTGATGTTTTTGTCAATCGTTCGATACCTTGCTGGCAGCTCCTGTGTTGACTGCAACCTCGAGTTGGTGACAAACGGAAGGGAACCGGGAAAAGCCCATTCAAGGCCCATCGTCGCATTTCACTATTTGAGCTGCGGATCATGTCCCTTTCGTCGACTTCCCCAGAAAAACGCTCAGTGCGGCTTCTTATTTCTCGAATTGTGCAACAGAAAAGGACATCCAGGAAAAGAATAGAGGAAAACAAACAAGCAACTTTGCATGGACAGGTGTATCGTACCCAATATCAACCAGAATCATACACAATACTTGACAATACCCTCCAAAGAATCAAAGGGAGAAAAGAAAGCGTAAGTCCTCAGGAGTCAGCTGTCGAGGTAAATCCAACGTCAGGCCAAAAAAATTATCGCGAGGCCAAAGGAGGGAGCCACGAACCCGTCCCATTGCCTTGTCATCATCTCCAAGGGCGCTCGCAGCGAGATTTTCCTTCTTCTTTTGCAACTCGAGGATCCTAGACTCGATACTGTTCTCGATGATGAGCCTGGTGACCACGACTGGTCGGTGCTGGCCGAGACGGTGTATACCTGTGTGCGGGTGGCACTTGTGTCAGGGCCAAGCAGGCAAAGGCGCGAACCTGCGTAAGATATCCTCTGGGAAAAGATTTCCACTCACGATCCATTGCTTGAAGCTGAGACGGTTTCAGGCGACCAAAAACAATTCAAGTCAGACGAATGAAGCCGCGGAGACAGTTGAGGATGAAACGCAAACCTCAACGGCAGGGTTCCTGGTAGACGTGAACAGGAACGCGTCAATAACCATCAAAGACTGTGCTAAGTGTCGAAAAGACGTACCACCAAGGATCCAGAATGAAAACACGCGAAGCCTCGGTCAGGTTTAGTGCGACACCGCCTGCACGGATTGGGGTTAACGAACGGTCTGGCAGTTTAAGAATCGACACATACCAGCTTTCAAGGAAATGAGGAAAACTGTGACCTCAGGATTATTCATGAAGTGCTTGATGGTGTTGTCACGCGCTGTGGGCGTCATGCTCCCTTGAAGCCGAACAACCTTGAAACCACCAAGCTGGAGACTTCGAGCAACCAAATCACTACCGGAAGGGGCCAAGTCAGTTGTCCTCTTGTAGCATTATCAAAAAAAAAAAGGAACCTACAGCATGCTGGTGAATTGCGAGAAGACAAGCGACTTGAGTGTATGGTCTTCGGTCCGAAGCTTGCTGAGTTCCTCGACGCTGAGGGGAGGATGCAGTTTCAGTCAAAGGAAGGCGATTTCTAGAATGAAAAACTTACAGAGCTTCGATCTTCGTGGAAGTCCTGTTCTTTGAAGGATCTAAGCGGCCAAGAATACCTTGACGGCCAGTCATGTCTTGTTCAATCGCATCCTGGTCCAGGTCGATCGTCATGTTGAGGTGGCAAACGGGGCATTCCGGCTTTTGCTCTATCGCCGTTTCCATGTATTGCCTGACACATTCTCGCTGATGTGGATCGCGTCAGCCAGCAGCGTTGATGAGAGGCAAGAAGAAAAACTTACGCAAAAGATGTGACGGCAAGAAGTGGCAACGGCGTCCTCGGCTTCATCGAGACAGAGGCGACAAGTCAAAATTTCTTCGAGCTTGTCCTCGGGTGCGTGCTCGATTGACATGGCCGTCTTTGAGTGAGTGACGAGGGAGGGGTGATCAGCCATCTGTCGCATACCTGTAGCGACTTCAGCGTCAGCAATCGTCTACTGGAAGAAAGTCTTCCTCATACTCACGAGTGATGAGCGTAAAGCTGAGAGAAATGGATGTCTCAGTCAGTAAATATCCTGACGCCAAAAGATTTGCCAACTTTACATGTTCGAGTAGTTGTTGAGGACCTGCATTCGACAGGAACTTGTGAGCTTAAATATGGGGCACAGGCTTCGAAGCTCACAGTTCCCTCGTGAGCATAAGTACTGAATTTTCGCTTCACATCCTTAAAGAGAGACATATAGATCTAGAGCCTCTCTGTCAGCCCGAGATCACGTCGCTTGGCGCAGCGTTTGAACGGCGTACCTCTTCCTCTTCCTCCGTGAAGTAGTCCCTCCTGACATTGACGACTCTCGGCGGTAGCCCCAAGTCATCCGCTCGCTCGACCTTGGTCCTCCTCAGCATCATGCGCTCCAACAAGTTAGTGAGCTTTTTGAAAGCGCGCTCGCCTTCGCCTGATGCTGCTCCGCCATACTGAATTGGCTTGAGGATGTCGTTGTTCCAGTAGCAGACGTGTTGCATTCCGGAGTGACGGCACTCGGAACAAGGTCCCTTGTTGCAGAGCCAGTGAAGCGACTTGCAGTCGCACCTGGGCAGAGCGGTCTCGCATTAGCAAGAAGCCAGATACGGTCGAGAAGAAATGCGCACTTCTTGCAGAAGTAGTATGAGAATGGGTCGGCACCAAGGAAACGGATAAGAGAGTAAAGCTCGCCGACTCGGTTTTGAAGTGGCGTACCTGCGAAGGTCAAGCAAGCACATCAGCAGGCGCGCATCCCGGCGAAGAGGAATAACAATGCGCACCAGACAAACACCAACGGAACTTGGACTTGAGGGCGAAGGCGGCCTTCGCCGTGTTGCAGGCACGATCTTTGATGTTGTGAGCCTCGTCGAGAATCACGCGATGCCTGAAAACAGAAGTGCCCTTTAGTCATCTTCGAGATGACAAGCAGAAGTCGTCCACAGATGTTTACGCACCACTTCACCTTGTGAATGATCGAATCCTCTTTCAGGAGCTTTCCTTTGCGTTGAAACCCCTTCTGCTCTCGCCTAAACCCAGACTCCATCACAGCATCTGCAGGTCGAAATCAGCGATAGCTCGGCCCGGTTCGAAAAAGACAAAAAAAAAATGAAACTCACAACTCGTCAAAATGACATCATATTTCTCTAATTCTTTAACGTTAGCCAAGCGATTCGTGCCATGGAAAACGAGGACCTAGAAGCGGGCGAGTGCGGCTGGGGTCAACAAACACTTCCTGCCTCAGAGACGGATCGGCAATGCTCCTGGGCTGACGCACCTTCATTCCAATTGTGAATTTCTCGATCTCATGCTTCCACTGCATGATTGCGACCGTCGGTGCGAGTACGAGGGTGCATTTCCTGTCGCCACCAGGCGTGTGGTCGGAGAGGATGAGCGAGATCGTCTGAAGAGAAGTAACGTGAGCGGACACTCAGGAAGTCGATGTCGGAAAAGAGATACAAACCTGAATAGTCTTTCCCATTCCCATCTCATCGGCGAGCATACCGCCTCCCCAAGGTCCTTTCTCCTGCTCCATCATCCAGTGAAGTCCCTCTAGTTGGAACGGGAGAAGTTTTTGCGCCATCCCAGCAGGTTGTATAGCTTTCGTAGGGATGGTGACGGGAATTGCGGCGAGGTCGGTCCAGCAATTGACGAGCTCGGGGTGATTCGCGTTGAGGCTGATAGCAGTTTTATCGAACTGGAGAGGGAGCGCCAAGTGGTCAGTAGCGTTTTCGCTTGGAATGCAGGAAGGCGACCCAAAACGTACCTGCGACATCTTCTTCATTTCGCCTTTTTGCTTTGGTGAAATCTCAACACCTTTGCGAGGTGGAATTCGGTCGACCTGGTCGGTTTTGGCCCTCTTCGCCATCTGCTTGCGCTTCGCGGCGTGGTCGACTTTCTCATCTTCTGAAGAGTCGACGTCGGACAAGAACTCTGCCATCTCCATCTCTACATCCGAGTTCAGCCCTCCATCAGACTCCTCTGCCTCGGAGGGAGATTTGAAGTCGGACCCTTCGTCGCTGTCGGACGAGACAATGATCGCTTTGCCCTTGCCCTTCGCGGCTGACGAGTTGGCTTTCTTAGAAGCCGAAGATCCACGGCTAAGGCTGGGAGCGGGAACGACGACTTTAAAGGTGGGCTTAGCAGCTTTTCCTTTGCCCTTTGCAAGCTTTGATGCGATGCTGCTGCTCAGGGCCTTCGCGCGAGGTGGTTTCGTGACCAAAGCAGCACCGGAGGCCGTCTTGAAAGCTTTCGCTAGCGCTCGGACTTTGGCAACGTCCTCATCGTCGTCAAGTTCGTCCATTTCCTCGTCCTCTTCGTCCGGGACAGCGGCGTCGTCCTCCGAATCAGAGACGGTGATGACCTGCTTGCCCTTGCCCTTCCAAAACTTGCTCTTAACGTTGGAGTCTTCATCGGATGATGCGTTGGCGTCTGAGAGGTCGGAGGACATGTGCTGGGGCGGGAGGGTGAGCTTCTTTGATGCGGCGGCAGCGGCCGAGCGTCGAGGAGTGTTACGCGAGCTGTCGGTGAGATGGAGCTTATTAGTCGCGAGACGTGTCGTCTTCCCTCTCTGGTCCGTGGAAGAGAAACGCACCCTGCCGCCCTGACTGGCTCTTCATCTTCGTCTGAAACTTCGCATTCTCCCGCGTTATTGCCCTGTGCCTCACTCGGTTGACGGCTCGTAGTGGTCGTTGAAGGTGTGGCGGCTCCAGATTGGTTCTCACCGGGAGTAGTGACTGAATCGTCTGAATCTGTGCGCGCCATCCTGACTCGTACTGGCTCTGGAAGGACTTGGGGTGGGTGGCGACTGGTCGCGGGATTGCTGGATGTCGGGAGGGTAAAAAGCTGTCGCGAGGGTCCCTCTTCTTATACTGGTCGACTTCTTGCCTCGTTTCCCAAGCAATCAGGTTGTGGCGGCTACTGGGAGAAGGCACTTTACGATCGGACTCGGAGTTGGTCCGGAGAGTTCGGGCGACGTGACCGCTACTTGGCACCTCGCGTCAATTTGAGCCGATTTATTCGCGCTTTGGTTTCACTACTGCGAGGAAAATTGAACGTTAAGTTCTTTCATGGTGCTAGCAACTCTATGAAAAGGTTGTTACCTTTTACAGATGAGGAGCAAACAGCGAGAAGAGTCTGCTGAGAAATTCAGGCCGCGGGTCTTGCCGGCAAAAAAAAACATCTCCGAACGAGCGCGTTGACTCAAGCCCAAGCCACACCCAGCGCAAAACTCATATCATTTCAAGGGAATCTCTTCCACCACCTACATCATGGCTCGCGTCTTTCACGCCTACGTTGGCCTCCTGCAGCGCCACACGTTAGCCACGCAGATGGTGACTGGCGGCGTAACGAGCGGGTTGGGCGACGTCATATACCAGCAGGGAATAGAGAAGCGAGGGTGGAGCAATCACGAGGTATGTTGATGCTTGACTTGAATGCGGCAGGGTTAGCGTGCACAGCGAGGAAGAGGGGTGCCCAGGCTGACCTACATCGACCCAACAGATGTATCGAACACGGCGGTTGATCATTTACGGCTCTTGTTGCTTTGCACCTGTTGCAAACCGATGGCATGCTGTCTTGAATAAGATCAATGTTGGTGGATTCTACACAAGTACGTCTTCAACTTGTTTCGTGCAGCGGGTCCTGATTGCGTGCGCTGTCAACAGCCGCAGCGGCACGGATCGTAACGGACGCCTTGCTGTTTGCGCCTTTTGCGACAACTTTTTTCTACTTTTGCCAAGGTGCGATGGAGGGCCGCCCTTTGAATAGCACACTGGAGACTCAAGGCATCAAGGACCGCCTCGGGGAGCGGTTATGGGGAACGTCAGTCGCTTTCTCTTACACTTCAGCACTGAACAAATGCTTATATGTATCTCACAAAGCGTTTGGAAACAATGGGCGTTCTTCGGTCCGGCACAGGTCATCAACATGACGTTCGTTGTCCCCCCATTCCAAACGAGTTTGATGCTGAAAGTAGACTCCTAATGTCTTTGCCTCTCAAATCAGGTTGATACCCGTATATGCTCGTCCACCGTTCCTCAACCTATTTGCAATCGTCAGTATTCGCAACCGTTCAACCCTCTCCTGTCACGAACGTCAGTTCACAATTTTTCGTAACAGGGCTGGTCCACTTTCCTCGCAAGCGCCAACAAAGCTGGTGGAATCGCACCAATAAGCCACAAGCTCGAAGAAGAACTAGAAATTGCGCTCGAAGTCATGGAGTAATCGAACGAAGCTGGCTTCGAAGGGCTGTCTCAACGATGGGCGCGTCTACAACTTTTCTTTTCAGCATATCATATAGACACATAGAGCGTAGTATAGAAGAATGGTGAGCAGAAGTCCTTTCATTCCGGGGCCTTCGTCTAGAGCTTAGCTAGGTAGGACACGAGGAAGTTACATGTTGTATTCACTTTTTCTCTGCGATTGCTATCGTCGCGTGGCTCCATTACTCCCATCGTTATTAACCGTTATTTCAGTACCTGTTCATAGTCTGTTTCATGTTAGGCAAATTTTTACTTCCTTTACCAGTGCCGGAAGTGTTAACAAGCTCATAAAGTTTTCATTCGTTTGACTCGGTATTGACTCGGTCGCCCTCGCTTCCAATTTTGGACTTTCCCTGCGCGCTCAAACGACTACGTTTCGCTGACTACAGGCATTTCCCTGCAGGCCTAAAAAATATTCGGACACATGGGGTGGCTCAAACGTTTGGCCCATCCACTGCTCGTCAACACTCGTCTGGGTTTTCTTGTTTTGTGGCTGCGAATCCTTCGCGGGACGCAGCTATCCGTACGCCTGTCCGTACAACAAAAACAGAACGCAGAATGGCAGAGCATTTTCTGACGATGAAAGTTTGGGATCTGTCAGCGGAGGGTTGACCACTGAATATTCCTCCAGATGATCCATGCCTGCGCTCGCTTGCGGCGCCTAAACGGATGAAGCCGCCCTGCTACGCCACCCTGCGCCACTGTTCTTTACCCCGACGCAAGCGTCCTAAAAGAGCGTTCTTCACACGTCGCCACGCTGTTTGAGGAGAATGCTGGCACTAGCAGGTTACTGAAATGTTTCACCGGCGGGAAGGAAGGCTTTTACGTCGATCCTTTGTACAGCCGCCCACTTCTTCAAAGCTCCGCCGCCGTGCATAAGTACGCTTGTCCTCCTCTTATTGACGAATCCGCTCACTCATCGTGATCTCCTGGTGGCTCCTCAGCCAGACAGTACACCCGCTCCCGACTTCATCATCCAGCGCGCCGTGTGGTGGGTTGCGCCTCTAAGTCGCGTCCGACGACAGGTTTGGACTATTCGCCCGCAAATATGGGACCCTTTTGCACTCTAGAGAATCTTCAATTCCTGGCGACTGCTCCTTCGGTAGGAGTGGATGCGGACAACTCAGTGTACAACATTCTCCTAGGATGTGCGATGCTGTCTTTGATGTGAGCTCTTCCGTGTCCCTTCAGATGATGCTCGTTGTCCCTCCAGATGGTGCTCGTCGAGAATCTAACAATCTGACTGTTTCGTAGCTTGCTTTGCCTGTCTTTGGTAGCCGTCGGAGTCAGAGTTCTTTGTGGGACAAAACCGTGAGACTGTCCGCTTCTGTTTTCCTGTGGTTGCTGACTCGTTCGTCTGGCGTCGCAGAGTCACACTTGTTGACGGCTACACGGTACCCAATGCGCCGCTTCTTGGCTCCATAATGCTAGTCATTTGTAAGTCAAGTCTTCCCGCCAAATAGCGAGAGAGGTACTGATTGTTCCATCGACCAAGACTCGGCGCTCGCTCTCGTAAGCTGCATCATCGCGCAAAGAGGCCTTCGCGACCGCTCGACATCACCCGCTATGACCCACCTCCTCATTGCGCTCCCAGCACCTCTATTCTTGTGGGCGTGGCTAGATGCCTGGGGAGTAGTTGTTGCCTCTCAAATCACTCGCCACACTGATCGTTTCAGAAACCACCACCTTGTCCTGCCGCCTTTGGCTCTGAACTTTATACTCATCAGCATCCCATTTTGTACGATTGCTTGTTTCGCTTCCCTTTCTGTCACCCTTTCCAAGTCCTCCGCTCGCTTCAAGAGTTTGCTAGGCGAAGCTGGTGAGTTCTTTTTCTCTTTGTATCCGCTACCAGTCAGTGGTGATTTACTAACGAAGTCGAAGGATACAGTCAGTGCTGAAGGAAAACTTTTGTCTGGTCAAATGACGCTTAAAGCATGCCATCACACTGACATATTGTGTAAGAGTGATCTTCTCTCGAAACTCACTCACTTGGTCTGAGCACTGACTGTCACACCACACCGTTCCCATTGACAGTCCGCACAATTTGGCTCGTCTGGTCCTGTATCTTCATCGTCACGTCAATTGTACGTAACTTTCCGAGGCTGGCTCAGATCGATACTGGCGACTTAAACTTTCTGACTGAGATTGAACCTTTGCAGATTTACGTTGTGCACGCGGCATCGGCGCATCGACGTCTACGCCGGCAAATCACATTTCTCGACATAGAAAAGCCGGCCGAATTAGAGCTCGATCGGACAGAGCTACGACCAGACGTTAAGAAACGCCGCGAAGTCGACAAGGCCCTGCAAATCATCCAGCGCAGCCTCGCACTCTCTCGGGTTGAGATGATGTTCTTTTCTTTCTACTGCACTCCCTGGGCGTGAGTTCGTTCTTGTTTCCGTAATTTCTTATTTCATTCTCATGACAAGCCAAATAGTATAATCGGAGTCTGCAAGGCCATCTTCGGCATCAGACTCTTCGGGACCCCCGAGTACTGGGGATCCATTCTTTGTATTGAGCTCTTTCTAGCCGCCATGTAAGCTCTTTCGTCTTCAGGTTCATAATGGATTTGCTTCTGACAATGAAACTGACAACTCCAAAAAACAGCTGTGCGAGCGCCACCACCGGTAACGAACTTTGCAGCAGAGCTCGTAGTTACATCCACTGACCTATCCTCTGAAAAGGCGTCGTAATTTGGAGGGGCATCAAAGTCTACAAAACTCAAAGAAGGGTCAACCAACGCCGAGTCCGCAACATTATCTCTGGAACGTCAGTTCGAATCACTGTCCAAACCGAGTGTCAGGTTGATACGGTAGATACTTTCGACGAGCTCAAGACCCGCAACGAAGACATCGACACTATTCGACTCGCCTACGCCGCCCATCTGCCGGGAGCTAGCGAAGAGACCGTCAATCACACCCGGACGACTACTGAACATTGGGAAGCACCGAATGACTGGGACCTATCAGCACCTGGATCTCCGGAACTTGCATCGGGCGCCCGAAATCCTCGAGCTTGCGTGACTTTCGACTCTTGCCCGGTTTGAGAGTGAGCTGTGCCAGGTCGCGAGGGCTGGTCGAGCTAGGACGACAGAAATCGGTTGTTAGTTTACTTCGCCAGTATATTGTTGTAATAACTTGACGGTGATAAAGTGAATGCGAGGAGCTTTTGTGACAAACGAGTACGGACAAAATTTCCACTAACTTACTCGCATTCCGCCCAAGTCGCTACAACCCCTCCTCTTCAACCCCCTGGACCCAGGCGGCGTGCCGGTCTCTCAGTGTAGGTCGAATGAATTTTCTCTGCCGTCCTAGGTTCGACTTCCTGAGCTTCCACCGCCAGTACACCGCTGAGCGTGTGAGCGTCTCGGAAGCCTTTGAAACGCCACAAGAACATCAGCTGAATACAAAAAAGGTGTCTCTTCCAGAGACAGACCTACGATTGAAGATTTGAAGTAAAATCCGAAGTCTCTTTCGCGCGGACAGCGCCAGTGCCCTGCTCAGGTGACGACTTTGAGGGCGACGGCACCGGTACAGAGTCCGTCGACTACTCTGCGCTCCTCCTCCGAGCCAACCTCTACGTCCTTCAACGCAGCATCCTGATTGAGCTTGTACATCTGAGCCGCCGGAAGTAAAAAGTTCAGCATTCCTGTGGCAACGCTTCTTCGACGATAGTCAACGGACCTTTCGCAGTCCCTTGACGTTCAATCCCACTTTCTCTGTACCCAGAAGGTCGAGGGAGACCAAATCGCCGGCTACTACTGCCGTCATCCGGTCGTACACCTCACTTCCCTTCATTTGAAGTGACGAAAAATGGACCAGAACGAGGTGGGACGTGGTGGCCGATAATCCAAAATGGCGGAGGGAGTCGTTGATCTGACCAGGGCAATCTGTGAGTCAACTTTCTCGAAATTCACGCATGAGCCCAGTACAAACTGACGGCCGTGCCCGGCTCCAACAACCACAAGACTTCGCTCTGCACGGTTTTTGTACGCAGCGTGCGATCTGACTGAGCAAGCAGTGCTTGTGAAATGGCAGTCAGGAGGTGTAGACGAGAAGTGATTGATTTGGCGTCGATAAAGGCGAACTCTACGGCAGCTCGCTCTGCGTTGCCCGCTTCATCTGATGGTAGCGTGGAAGCGGCGACCAAACGTTCTTTGATTTGTTGCGCGTTGCCGAGGTTTGCGAAGAGGGCAAGTGTGACATTCGTGCCGTATGCTGGTAGTGGATAACTTTCCATTTTGCAAGCTGGTCGTTTAAGTAGGAAGACAAATGCGCAGCACACCGGCAATGTGAGTTTGTTTCCGGCTACCCGGATGTCCGACTGTTTGACCTTGAACCAACTCGTGCGTCGTGATGGAAGTGGCAGCCGAACGATTCACGAGGGCAGCGACAGAGATCATCTTAGATCCAAAGTACCAGCCAATACTAGCAATTCTCAAAGGTGAGCTCATCCGTCGTTTCTGTCATCTCCGAGAGCTCAAGACGACCTTCTCTTCTCTTCAGGCGCGCGCAATGGTTTCGTCTACGGCGTCAGAGTGCGAGCACCACATGCTCTCGTCATGGCAATCTTATTCAAGAGCGGAACGTGAGCTCATCCTGCCGCCGTACCGCCCGCGCTCGTCGAGCTAATTGATCGACTTGACCCTCCTGCCTTCAGCTGGCAATCAAAGCTCAACTTTATCTACAAGGCAACCAAACTTCACGCCTTGAACCTCGCTCGCTTCGTCACTCTCTACAAAACTTCGCTATTAGCCATCAAAGTCTCAAACGGCGGCAAGGAACGCCCCTCTGATACTTTCTTCGCCGGCCTCCTGAGCGGTTGGTACGTCTTTGGCGAACGCAACGCCATAAACGAGCAGGTGTGTGCACTTCTCCACCTCGCTTTCTTCCTGATCTAACTCTGTTCGTTTTTGTGCGCGCTTAGATTGTTCTGTACGTCGTCTCGCGCGTCATCACGAGCTTCCTCCCTCGGTCCGGCCCCCCTTCTCCCGCTCGACCTCTTCCTCCACCAACTGGGGCAGGATCGCGTTCTACTCTGCCACCACCTCCTGGAGCACCTTATCCAAAACCACGACCACCTGATAGCAAAGTCTTTGGACTTTATGCGGCCGTGACTTGGGGAGCTGTTATGTATCTGTTCAAGGAGAGGAGGGATACGCTACAGGGTGGAATGAGCAGTAGCATGCAGGTGAGATGAAGCGGATAACGATAGACAAGGAAAGAGTTGATCTCGTCTTCATCCCTTGCAGTATTTGTACCTCGACTCGGAAGTCTGGTCGAGCTTGCGAAACTTTATCTGGCGTACGTTCTTCGATCAGTGTCGTCTTCTGGATTCTGACATCATCACAACTCATAGACAATCAGTAGATTTTTTAATTCCTGCGCTCAGCGGCGACGTAGACTTGACTCGAGGAGGGCGAGCTTGGCGCGTGATAAATCAACAAGACGACTTATCCGGAGAGGGTGGGACAGATCCCATCAAAGCGGACAATTCTTTGACTGCATGTCCTTTTTCCTTTGTTTCACCGTGTTGCAATTTGTTTTCATTCAGCTATTGATCTGCGTCAGAGTGTCTGGCCAGGATCGCGCCCAGCTTCTTCCTTCGCGAGTCTCTCACTTGCACAACACTCGCCTTCAACGTAGACTTCCAGGGCCCCAAAATATGGTATATGCTGTGGCTGTCACGCTCTCCCTAAAAAAAAACCTGTGAATATGCTTGCACAGAGGCACCGTTCCGCGTTATTGACGTCCCGCGCATCGTCGCTCTGATAGAATTCACCGAATCCAGTTGGCACCAAACAGATGCAAAGTTTACCAAAGACAGCCTTAAGAACGAGTTCCTCCCTCAAGCAGCGCTTCCGTGGACGCTCTGGTCACGAGACTCAAGGGTTTGCTTTTCTCCCTGACGAGCGACAGCTTCTTCTTGAAGTCCTTCCTGATCCTCCCCAAGCTCGTTTAAAGATCTCTCCTCCTGCGATGCAAAGTTTTGTTTAGTAGAGTTCAGTCGACTCGATGTAACGGGCTCGGCACGAGTAACGTACTTTATCGAGTCCGCGGAACAAATACCAGAACAAGATACCGCCGAAGAATGCAATCACCGAAAAGACACCGTAGTTCCAAACTGCGGGACCAAAAAAGGGTCAGAACGTCAGTGGCCCTCTCTGAACAAAAGAGTGCTGACCGATGCGAGGATCGGCTGCAAAGTGCAAAGTGTCAGCGAAGGCACGTAAAGAGCGATTCTGAGTCATACCAACTAAAGGGTTGAACGCCTAGATATTGTGTGGGCTGGTAAGTTAGCTGTATGCCTATACAAGGACCTCTGAGAAGTGGAAAGCTTGCCTCCGCCTGACATTGGGATGGTCAGCTTATTTTCAACGACTCGATGGTTTCGAGCAGAGGGCAAACTCACGAGGGCAGACGAGATTGCCGATGTGAACAGAAAGACAGACATGACCATGCTCCTCTGTACGTATCAATGTGAACACGATAGCACTTGTCTCTTCAAATGAAGTCGCACCATATTCTTGGGCGCTTTGGTGAAGGCGTATCTGGCGAAATACCGGTCAGAGGACCCGAGTTGACTTTTCTGGTCTCAAACTCACTCGAGCGCCGTTCTGTCGTGGTTAGGAGAGGGAGATCAGCTCAAGACCTGGAAAGAATAGATAGGAAAAACCTACATGCTGGCAAATATCTCGGAGAGCTGAAAATTAAATCAGAAAAGTCAGGGGTTGGCTGGCAATGTGCAATACGATGAGATAGGCATACAGCAATCAGAACATAGCTAGGGGTCTGTCAAGAAAGTGGGATCAGCTCAAAGCTACCAATGTCGAGAACTTGACGAGAAAAGCACACTTGAGTCCAGACGTTGATGTCGGCGGGTTCGTCGCATGTAGAAGCATCATATCCGCATGGAGACTTTTTGTAGATATAGTGCTGAACAACAGCAGCACACATCATCGCAACCGAGGCAGTGAAGAAGCCAGCAGTGATTTTCTGTGCGGGAAAGGCGTTGTCAGCGATCGCGACTTGATGCCAGTGAAGCGCGAATGAAAAACTTTGATCGGTGAGAAGTTGATGTTTGCTCTTCGAAGGGCTGGATAGATGCTGGAGGAGCAGTTCTCAGTGAGATTCACCAGTGGCAGTCAAAGATGATCTGTTACGTACAGGAGGTCACAAATCGGAATCTAATGGGCCCAAAGCAAAGGAGGTCAGCGTCTTTCCAACGTTTGAAAAAATCTTGAATCTACGAGGATAATGAGCGCGAATGGATCCAAATTGTTTCTGTCGAATCAACGGTAAGCAAGCAGCATAATAAGATGTGGGGAATTGCTCACATCACATCATTAGGCACGCCATGGGTATTCATTGTAGCTGCCTGTGAGGTCAGGTTATTGTTGATTTGACCGTACTGTATTGCATCACCCCCGAGGAAGTGAGTAGGAAGAAAAAAGTGGGTGGAAAATGCACGCACTGACAACCACCAGAGCGGGTAAAGGATAAAAACTTTGCAGGCTTTCACACCTCGTCTGACTTCATCGACCCATTCTACCAAGGTCCGGATGAATGAATATGAATCGGATCAATAAAGTCGAAAGTGCAGTGATGAGGCTCACCGTCGTCGAACGTCATCCACGAAGGACGCTCGCTAGCAGGGATCTTGCTGGGCTTGGCGCGTTCCCAAAATCCAGGCGCAAAAAGCTGCTTAGGATGCAGCCATCTTCCTTTTGCTGAGTATCCGATGATGTGGAAAGCTTGGGCAGCCGCGCTTCCACTTGGTGGCGTCCGAACGTAGCGGTTTCGACCAATCCACATGGCGATGGGAGAAAGGCAGAGGACGAGCGTGGGTAGCTGTGGGTTAAGTCTGTCGATTGAACATTTCAGAGTGGAAACGTGACTCTCCTCACCAAAAAAGCGAGCCAGAAGCCGACGTTACGCTCCGCGTCTGCGGCGTTCGCGAAAGATTAAATTGTTGTACAGCAAAGCTCGCAAAAGAAAAGCTCGCATGCGTACATGCCATGGAGATTTGACCCACGAGGGCACCAACGTTGCTATGGGAGCGAGCTTCACGTCAATAGGATAACGGAGAGGACTAAAAATTCGATGGACTGACATGAAGAGGTAAAACCACATGTAAGTTTTGCTTGCCGTCAACGCCGGGTCTTGGATGACCCTTTCCCCCCTCTTTGTGGTGACGACCGTGAGTCGCTTGAGTTTTGATTGCTCTGCCACTAATGGAGACTGATATTGTACCGCAAGTCAGCGAAAACCTTTTTTTAGCTCCCACTCCGCTCAAGTTGTATATCTACGCACCACGTTGGCTTTGAAGCCACCAGTACCTTCCAATCGCAGCAAGCATCAGCAAAAAAAACTTTCATTCTTGAATTGATAGGCCTACCGAGTCCCATAATGATGATAGCGATGGAGAAGCAAGCTATGCTTCCGTCTGGGTGAACAATGACTTTCGGTACCGCAGACACAACCATCAGGATGTGGCCTTTAGGAGGCGTCGGTAAGCGTCAGTGATCGACATTGTCTTGTAGACGAAAGTCCGGAAAAGAGCTGACCGAATATTGCGACCAGGATCGAGTATTGGATTGTCCTATAGCGTCCCAGATACGTATCTGCGATGTATCCACCCGCCAAAGGAGTGCAATAGCTATGAGGCGAGAAGGTGGTCAGCAAGTGTTGGTCATGTAGGTGGAACGTCGAGTGCTTTACGCCCAAAATTGATTGAACTTTCCGCGATGCGCCATATTAGTACATTTTCTGGCTATCAAGGACACTTTACATACAGTTCCGAGTCCTGTGCTCGCCTGTTGGCCCATGCCGAGCGCTCCGCTTGTGTAAGTGCCGTGACCTGCTCCAGTCGTCGAGCCTGGAGGCAGTGGTTGCTGAGAATGAAAGTTCGTAAGTAAGTATCCGAAGATCCAACTGATCCAAGAGAAAACCTTGCCTGGAGAAACTGCTCTCAATTCGGTTGTCAGCTATGTAAGAACCGCGGCGATTTGATGCGAGTCCAGCTCTTACATTCGTGAAGACCTGTTAGTGCCCCTCAATTAGCAAGGGAAGTTGACGAGACTCAATGGAATTCACTAACCACAACGCTTCCATAAAAGCTGAACCTTTCGCACATCTCGACAAAGCCAACGAGGAATGTTCTGAAGTCGACGTCTGAGGGCGAGGCGTCAGTATCTGGGTCTTCAGGTGAAGATCAACAAAACAGCGATACAGCCAGGGACACGACGGAGGGTCTGTTTCTCATGCTCAGTAGGATAGTCGTCGGGAAGTTCAGCAGTCGTAACAGTCGGCGCCCCATTGGCCACAGGCGCCTTCAAGTCCTCCGACTTCGCGAAGCTGTCATGCTCTTTCGTCTCCGCCATAGCCGCAAAGAGAGGATCGACTCCTGCAGACGGTGCCATTATTCAGTATTTTGAGGAAGATGGAAAGAGGAAGGGAAAATGAGGGAGAAAATCCAAGGTTCTCTTTATCAGAAGCTTCGTGGCTTAGCTCGCGGGAAAGCATGTGCTGTGAAATCTGATCCGCGCACTCATCGTCCGATGTCCTTGGCACCACTTGCTCATTCCCCGGGTGCTTATCTCGGCTTCCCACCAATGGCGTGTTCAGCATTGCTGCCGTGAACAACCGTTGGCGCGTCGAGTGACGCAATCCGTTTAGGGCCGTGAGGTGTGAAGAAGGCCACATGGCAATTGTGGCGAGAGATATGACGAGAATGACCTTAAATGTCCAAATGTAAAGGTCCTTCACCAGATCACGGCCCGCGCTCACGCACGGCGTCCCGACCAACCTTCTCCACTGGCGTGCCATTGACTTCCGAATCTGTCATTTCTCTCTATAGTTGTATCCTGCAAACAGTTGGAAAGAGGCAAAAGAAAATGGAAAGAGAATGATGGGCCCCTGGAATTGGCTTGCGAAATGGCACAACCTTTCTGCAAACAGCTGTAAGGAGCCATTCAAACTTTTGTCACAAAAAATCAATGATGAGAGAAGGAGATGTCGAGTTTTCTGTCCCAAGACGCCCTGCCGTTCAAAGTAAGCATGAGATGCACGAAGGACGTCAAAATGAGGGAGAGCATTGTACCTCTCGCTTACAGGGATCAATGAAATATCACCACCATCATCAACATTGTCTTCTTCATCAAAATCTGCAAAGTACGCCATAGACTGCATGCGCTGAGAGCGCGCGAGTCCGCACACTGCACAAGTCAAGGGACGCTTGTAGCAGCTTCCGTGGTAATAATGCTTTCTGACATTCAGCATCTGGAAGAGTTTTTGGGTCAGGGGGGCAGTCAACACGGTTTGCGCGAACAAAATTGTGAGACTGGGAGAATAAATGGTGGGCCGCCTTGTTGAGCTCCTGAGCTGTGACAGAACGTTTCTCCAGATGATCAGCTACATTTTTCTGGTAGGCGGTTGCTTTTTACTCCTGCAATATAGGAAGCTCACGAATCATTGCTAAATGAAAAATGCCGTAACGTTGAGCCAATTGAGCGACAGTAATGTTCCCTTGATGTTCCGGTAAACGTCCCACTGGTACTCTGCATAAAGCTTGCTGGTCAACACTCCTTTTGAATCCTTTGATGACATAGGTACTCCAGTGTTTCCGCACATATTCAGAGATCACCAACGCTGGCCACTGGGCGAGTTAGGCGATCGACGACCTCAGCTTCGCACGGCCAGGACATGACATTGAAAGTTTGTGATTTTCTCACGAGAGTGATAGAAGTATCAGGTGAGAATAGACAATCAGGTGAAAATGGTGTGTATTTCGAGAGAGAGTATCTGTTCACTCCTAGTCAGTCCGTTTGTGCCCAACGCACACGACGCTCCAAACTCACTACTGCACGCAAGACAAAGAATGATGTGGGCCCAAACAGACACTTCCCCCCCAAACAAAGACCAAGCAGAAGAAACACTGATGTTGTAGCTGTCAACGTGTAAGAGTTGATGTCAATGCCTCAATAGCGCAAGGTAGCTCACAACGCACCGGGGGAGACTGAACACGGACTTCGCTAGCGTCTGAATCACTACGAAGCCGGGAAAGTTTGCTCGAAGCGCACCGTTTGGAAAAGAGTAGATGCTTCCCGCACCCGCTAAGGATGTTCGACGTGCCCCAAATGGAGCTGTTGAAAGCGTTGGGAGGTTGATGAACGTTGGTGAGCGTGGCGGCGCAGGATGTGCGGGTGGAAAAGCGACGACTGGCAAGCGCTCCTTTCGTCGGAGTGGAAAGTTAACTGGTTGTCTGACAAAAGGGCGGAGGACGCGTCGTTGTGTGACCCTTATTGAACGCTGAAGACGCACGGAGTGTAAGTTAGAGGCGCGGAATGCAGCGTATTTCCGCCCGGGTACGCTCGCGAAGGCGCGACGGGCAATTACGGGGGGTCGTTTCTCAAGTACAAGGCCGACCAATCCAGTTGGTTGGTCGGGAATATCTGCGAAGCGAGAATACCGTCAGTCGCGTGTTGCACCAGCGTTCGATAAATCACTCACGAGAGATTTTCCTTGTCAAGGCAACCAGTCAGCCATAGCAAGAAAAAGAGTGGGGCGAACTCTTGGAAGTACAGCAGACAGCTATTGGCCTGACTGAAAGATGCAGACTAGAAACTCAGTAACATTCGCGGGAACAAGGTCTAACTTCGCCTCTCCGTCTGATTTCCCCTCAAATATCCGCCTCAGTGTGATAAGCCGATCTCCTCATCTGGCCCAACTTCCTCCTCGCTGCAATTACATCTGTGTCAGCGAACGAACTGGCGAGCTTGGCAAGGAAACGAATGCGGACCTTCTTGAAGGTTCTGTTCCAAAGTCACAATCTCCACCTGAGTCTCCATCTCGCGGACCTTCAAAACATGCACAAAGTCAGTCTACCTCTCATAGCAACGAGCTTCGAAGAAAGAAATCGCACCTTGAACTCATGCGCAGCCATCCGATCATAATCCGCATCATCCGACTGCTCGAGCTGCTTAGCCGAGATAGCCTTAACCTGCTTCACCAACGCCTTGCACGCCTCCGTAACAGCCTTAGCAGCCATCTCAAGGTTCTCCTGAGTCTTCGACATCAGCTCCGCCTTAACCCGCGAAGCCTGTACGAGCTGAGCAGTCGCAGAAGCGACCTCATTCGACGCAACAATAAGTTGCTCGAGGGACTTGGTGCCGTGAATGACGCCGTCGGCAGTTTCGATGAGGAAGGTGGTGGCGAGGGCAACGGCCTTGGCGGCACTGATGAGTCCTTCGGTCCATCGATTGTTGCGCTTGTAGAACGCTTGCGAAGTACTCGAACCGCGACCTTGCGCGACGATTTCTTGCTGAGAGTCCGTGGCGGCTTTGATGAGACGACCGATGGCGTTGGTGATAGCGAGAGAAGCGGCGAGGATCGCTTCGTGAACTGAAAGCTCGACAGCTCCCAATCTCGAGTCCTTCGGGCGCGACATAAGTTGCTGAAGCTTGAGCGTGGCGGCCTCGATAGCACGTGCAGCAGCCTGCATCTCCGATTCAACGATATCGCCAATGTCACCGTTCGCTTTGTCAAGGACTCCCTTGTGTTTGGGAACGAGCGCCTCGACCGAAGTTGACAATTTAGCGAGCGCGCTCCTAGTCTCCATGTTGTTGCGAATGACGACTTCCTTGCGCTGAGCCGGGCTGATAGGTTGAAGGCGGTACGACTGAAGAGCGGTGAAGAATCGAAGAGCTTGGTCACCAGGATTCTTTCCAGCCTTGGTGAGTGCATCGACGGCGTTATCGTCCAGGGCGATGCGGGCGAGTCCTTTGGTATTGGTGAGGACTTCGGCGATGGACTGAGCAAAGTTATTGGCGGTCTTGATGACCTCAACATGCTCTCCACCACGGTCTCGAGAAAGGAAAAGGTTGAAGACAGTCGCGAACTCTGTGGCGCTCGTCGTCGCCTTCTCAATCATCGAAAGAGTATATTCCGGCGTCGAGTTCTGATTTCCGTCGTGAAGTGGCGACTCAAGTTCGTATAGAGCGTCGTCAACCTTCTGCGATCCAGCAAGGAGGATCGAGTCGATAATCTCGTTGAACTTTTTTTCCTGGTCGAGAACGAGAGTGTCGATTTGGGCGTTGACGGCTTCGTCGGACGCGCCTTGATTGAGCTGCAAGTCGGAGATTTGGCGAATGGTGTGGTCCATCCCTTCTTGCATGATGGCAATCTCCTCGTCTTTTTCATCCCGGATTCGACTGGCCTCGCCGTCCTTCGCGTCGAGTTTGTGAAGTAGGTCGTCGATTTGGATTTGCTTGGACTGGAGTATATAAATTGTCAAAGTCAGCCAACGGAGCATCATCAGGGGAGCAACGAAGAAAACATACGTGAAGGGATGACTCGAGCTCCTCCAATTGGCGATTGTACTTGCTCAGCAGACCAGAAACCTCCGACCCCTTCGACCTAGACGCGTCGTCGGCTCTCTCCTCTGCGAAACGAAGGTCGCGCTTCAGCCGTTCAAGTTCCTCCTTTTGAGACTGCACGCGAAATAATCCTCAGCTTCCTTCATCCCGAATCCAAAGGACTATTCTAGCTTACCGACTTCATCCGATCAACATCAAACCTAGCCCTATCACGCTCCCTAATCATATCCGCGAGCTCCAAATTCTTCGCCTTAACATCTCTCTCCATCCTCTCCATCCTATCAATCGCCTCTTGAGCCGAATTGGCCTTAAGTTGCATGCTCTTGTATTTAGCGAGCATCTCGAGATGTTCGTTTCGGAGTTGCGAATAAAGCTTCGCAAGGGCTTCGTACTTGTTCCGCCATAAGGTGACCTGGTCTTGGAGTTGCGACATCATTTGATCCTTCGATGAAAGTTGTTCTTGGATGTGCCCGGAGACGTTGAGGAGCTCGCCTTCGAGTGCTTTCACTCGCTGTCATTCACAACTTCATTAGCTTCTCGTCCAGCTCGCCTCAAGCACAAGGAAATTAAAGAAACCCACATTATCATACCTCTCCAACATCATCTGATCCCTCTCCCACTGACCTCTCATGCCCAAAATCTCTCTCTCCAACTCCGCCAACCTCCCCTGTTCCTGTCCATACTGCTGCTGCATCATCTGCTGTCTCGCCAACTCCTCCTGAGCCATCCTCTCCTTCTCCTGCTGCAACCTCTGTTGTTCCTCAAACTCCCTCTGCTGCTGCGCCTGAAGGTCCGCCAATCGTCTTCTTTCAGCTTCTCGTGATGCTTCGAGAGCTTTTTGTTTTTCTTCGTATTCCATGAGAGCTCGTTTTTGTTCTTCGAGATCGGAGCGAGGAGATGGAGCGGCGGGAGGTGGAGAAGGTGGCTTGGCGGTTGTTGGTCGACGGGGGAGGTCCGGGGCATCGCCTGCGTCGAGAAGGTTTGGTGGTTCCTGGTTAAAGAATTTGAATGAGTGGAGGAGGTCTCAATGTTCGAAGAGAATCTTGGCGCACTTGAGGAAGCTTGGGGACGTTGATAAGACCGGTCAAGTACTTCAGGTTCGAACACTCGTAGTAGAATTTACGAAGGCTGAAATGCTGGGCATTGTACCTTTCTCTCAATGGCTCCAGTGCGTCCATAGCGTCGGTTCCTATGAAAGGAATGAGCATTAGTTTCTAACGAGGCAGAAATTGGTGGCGGCGGATGGGACGAACGTCGGTGCATGGCACGGAGCATGCTAGTGATGAAACGGTAGATTCCGTAGCTCTCCTTGACTTGAGGCACGAGGGCAGAAATACGACATTCGTTGTTGGCTGAACCGCGGAAGTGGGCAAAGATGAGCTTTTGGAAAGAGTCGATGCTGTCCTGGAGGTTCATGAGATCCATAATAGTTTCGAAGCTATTCCACGCTGCGGTGAGTAATGTTGAACCAAAAAGTATGACAGAGAAAACTCACCCTTCGTTTGGGTCGTCGACACCTCGCAGCGAGACATACTCCTCGTATTCAAAGAGTCCATTAAAGTCGGGGTGCATTCGATGAAACTTGAGTTTGGCGAGGATAAGAGTGACATATGCTCGAATCAGAGATCCGTATCCTGCGAAGGAGCCAGTACGATCCATCAAATCCGGCTCTCCACGATCTCCCCACTTGGTAACCTCGCGCGCTGAAGGCGTACCTCTCGAGACATCCCCGCCTACTGTCCTCGCACAAGTCTCGAGCCATCCAGTTTGGTTTTGTCCTTCCTTCAAACACTGCTCATTCGAATCCACTATCAATATGACTTCGAGTTTGAGAGGGAGGAATAGAGGCTCACGGTAGGGTGACCTTCTTGAAGGATCTTGTGGACTGTGATGAGAGCTTTGAAAGTTTGTACTTCGTCGGAAAGGATGGGTTGGACTCGGAGACCTGTCCAGATTGAGGCGGAGGTGTGCTGCGAGGTAGGTCCGGGTGGGTCAGCTTGGGCCTGCTGAACGAGAGAAAGGAGAGTGGATTGAAGTGGTCGTACGTAGTCCCATGTGTAAACGATGCATTCTACAAGGAAGGAGAGAGGTCAGCGTGCGCTTTGAGAGATTAATGAGGTTGTGAGTTGGAGGTGGGGGCTGCTCGGGGGCGCGGCTTGTCGGTCGAGTCGCGCCCGCTCGCCACAGGAAACAAAGAGAGGGTAATAGGACAGTGCATAGCTGGAATAGAAAGATTACCACAGTTGTTATGGTAAGGAATTACTTACTGCGAACGTGTTTCTGTTTCGGAGCAGTCTCCTCTGGACTCGTGGCCTTCTTGATGTTCAACACGAGTTCCTGCTCTGCTTTATCCCTATCAACAGGTCTACCATCCCCCATTCAAACTCTGTCAGCACCCGCTCCTCCTTCTTTAACAGGCAGCTTGAATTTGAGCTTACCTTGTTGGCATGTGAGCCATTCTACTTGCTCCACCATCGTCGTCTCGGTCTCGATCACGGTCACGGTCGATAAAGTCACTCGCAGCACTGTTGCCGCCCTTCTTGAAGAATGACCTGAGGTAACAATCGGGTTAGCTGCTTGTTGTGGACCGGAAGGGAGCTTCCCGCGTGGGGTGGTGGGACTCACGACATGGCAACTCCTTGCTCGGGCTAGACTCAGCGGTAACAAGCAGACGAGTTTGGGTAGTTTGGTCTGGGCTGGCGCGGTTTCTAATGGGCGAAGGCTACTGAAGCTCTTCAGTTGAGTCAGTTGGTGGATCTGGATACGTTGACGGTGTGTTTGGCTGGACTTGAACGCCGCAGCTGCGGGATGAGCACTTCATCAACCCCTCATTCTCGACAAACTTCTTCTCTTTATATATTCTCACCCAATCACCCCCAAAGATCGACTGGCACTCCCAATAGCTCAACTATGCAAACAAAAAGTGTCACGGAAGACATTCCAACTCTAGTACAAGATTTGACACAACACGGATGAGCTCAGCGCTCCGGCGAGCGGCGTCTTCGATGGGCCGGGAGAACAGCGCCTCCGCATCTTCTTCTCCGCATTCTAGTTTCCTCTCACCTTATATCCAACCATATCTGAGATATCCCACCACTTCTCCATTACCTTCACGAGCTAAAGGATGCCGCGCAAGACATTCATCGTCGGAGTGGGGATGACCGCGTTCACGAGACCCCGGGGCGAGATTGATTGTGAGGGCAAATCAACCCCGTGATGAACAAGAAACTGACCTACCTGTATGTCCTCCAGATCCCGAGCTGGCAGTCGAAGCAGCGACCAAGGTACGCTTGCTCAACGTCCGAGCCCGAGGCCCCACATTGACCTACACCACTTTTTGAATGATTAAGGCTCTTCTGGACGCAGGAGTCAATTATGATGAAGTTCAACAGGCTTATGCTGGATACTGCTATGGTGTATGCCTATTTCTGCTCTACAATTTCGCCGAGGCTAAACTTGTTTTGCTTGCAGGACTCGACGTGCGGACAGCGCGCTCTTTATTCGCTGGGAATGACGGGGATCCCAATTGTAAACGTGAGAGAGAGAGATTTGTTTCATATCTCAATGATTTTTACATTTTTAATCTGCTGGATTCAGGTCAACAACAATTGCTCGACTGGTAGCACGGCGCTTTTCCTCGCGAAGCAAATGGTGGAAGCAGGTATTTGCGAGTGTACGATGGCTCTCGGGTTCGAAAAGGTAAGATCTCGAATTTAGCTCACTTCAGAGTGTCTCATTATCATTCCACCAGATGCGACCAGGCTCTCTCGGCTCAAACTTCGACGACCGCTGTCCTCCCCTCTCCAAGACAGTCGAGATGACAGCCGAATTAGCCAAGGGCACTTCCACCGGTCCATTTGGTATTTCCTCCTCCTCTCCCCTCCCCTCTCTATCAAAATCAACTAACCTATTCATCCTCAGCCGCCCAAATATTCGGCAACGGAGCCGCCGAATGTTCGTCGCCTCGCCTCTCAAGCCCTCCTCTCTTCCCCCGCCACCGCTAATTGAATTCCCCCATCCTCCAGACATCTCCAAAACCTCCGCAACATGGACTCACGTCGCCAAAATCGCCTCCAAAAACCACCTCCATTCCATCTCCAACCCCTACTCTCAATTCCGCAACGGAATGACATACGAAGAAGTCCTCGCGGACAAACCAGTGACGAATTATCTCACTCGAGCTGAATGTTGTCCTACCTCTGATGGAGCTGCTTGTGCTATTATTGCGAGTGAGGAATTTGTGAGGAAGTGGGGGTTGGAGAATCAGGCGGTGGAGATTGTGGGGATGAGTCTGAAGACTGATTCGGTGAGGTTGTTTGAGGATAGGAGTGCGGTGGAATTGACGGGGGCGGATATGACGAGGCAGGCTGCGAAAGAGGCGTTTAGGCAGGCTGGGATCAGGCCGGATCAATGTTGTGTGGTGGAGCTTCATGATTGTTGTGAGTCGGGATAAGTTCAGCGGGTGGGGAAAAGAAAGCTGATGGCGGAATGCAGTCGCGGCGAATGAGCTACTTGTTTATGATGCACTGGGATTATGCGAGCCTGGGAAAGCGGGAGAAATGGTTGATGCTGGCGATAATACTTACGGCGGGAAATATGTGATCAACCCGAGCGGCGGCCTCGAAAGCAAGGGACACCCTCTCGGCGCCACTGGAATTGGTGAGTCATCTTTCCTCGTCTTTCATTCGGTTCTTAATCCTGTCAGAAGCTTCAATATGTCCTGAGAAGTTCCTTGCTGAACCCGCTTTCGGTTACAGGCATGGCTTTCTACATCGTCAACCAGCTTCGCGGCTGGGCCGGTCCCCTCCAAGCCCCCGAAGCTCTCCCCGGTGTCGCGGAAGCAAAAGGAAAAGAGGCCTACGGACTCGCTCATAATCTGGGACTGGGTGCGAAACAAGTTTCTCAAACTGACAACCGTTATACTTACTGATTTCACCTCTCACCAAAACCAGGCGGCGCCTGCGTCGTGACAGTGATGAAGCGACCTTCATTCTGGAAAGCGAGTGGAGAGGATGGGAGGGACAGAGTTGGATATAATCATGCGGCGGAATGCAGGAGAGTTACGAGAGAGGATGTGGAGAAGGTTAGGAGTGTGAAGGCGTTCTCGGAGTATGCTATGGTGGATATCTAGGGTTGTGAATTGGATGTAAAGCTCTTGAAGACCTGAAATAGCTGTTTTGTGCACCGAATCATTTAAGCAGATCTTACATTCAATCTCGAATTATCTACGGCGTTGTGTCAATGAGAACTGTGGCGGAGGGATTCTCCGCTGCCACTGCTTTTGGAACTTAGATCGTATCACCTGCCCCTTTCTTCTGACTCATCTTGTAAGGTTCTTCATTCGAGATTTTTCTGTCTCCAAGCTCGAGATGACAGAAGTCCCAGCTCCAAGAGACAATCAGCTCTCTCAACCCCTGAGAATTGTTTTGCCCGCGCAGTTCGCTCTTTGTCTCCATCCCCACATCCACCCCGCGGCATCAAACAGCAATGTCCATCGTACATTCCCAATTCGGACAGTACGATCAGACTTTTCACAACCTAGCGCAAGACGACCACCCCGCCGGATCAGACGAAGCCGCAAATGCGCGTCTCATCGCAGAGCTCCTTGCAGAAGACCTCCAACAAGCAACCGCATACCACCACGCCGAACAAGTGCAATACGCTCTCGTCCTCTCCGACTCTCGTCCTGGGTCGCCCACCCTTCCGCTCCGCCCACTGTCCCCTTCCCAATTCGAAGCAGACGACCATCTCGCAGCACTTAGATTCGCTCTCGACGGCGTTCAATCTACTATATCGGTCGCCACCGTAAGTGAACTCGCGGAACTTCACTCGAAGCAAGTTGCGGATGAGACGGCGGCGAGACAATTGTCCCTGCAGTTTGAAGCTGCGGAAAGGAGAGAGAGATTGGATCAAGAGTTCGCGAGGGCTGTACAGAAGGCGGATACGGATGGGTTTGATAGCGATGTCGTCGGTGGAAGGGGTGTTGAAGGCGTCCTGGGTGAAGCGAGAGTCCGACAGATGATGGTGAGTCCGGCGGTTGTGCGTCCTCAACAGCATGTGCTAAGCGCCTTCTCGCGTAGACCGCTCCTCCTCAACCTCAAGTTGTAGTTCAGGGACATTTTACTCGAGCCGCCGTTCCTCAACGAATGGAAGTTGATCCACCCGTGCGTACCCCGATCTTTCTGTGCCGCGAGCAAAGCCTCCCATCTGAAATCCCTTCCCCAGGCACTCACTGCCGCCGCCAAAGGAAAGGGCCGAGCCGTCTCTTTCTCACCCGGCCCCCCAATCACTCCAGTCGCCGCCGCCCCAGCGAACAATATCACCACCTGTCGAATTTGTCTCGAGCCTTGCCTCCTCACCGCGAACCCATTCAACGCCGCCTTGACCGCAAATTCGTCCGATCGCGTCCAGTTTGGTCTCTATTGTTGTCAGAAAGAGAACGAGCATACCTACTGCATCTCGTGCCTCTCGGGTTATATCCAAAGCAAGATTGAAGATACGGTCGCTACGACTGTCTTCCCCATTCGCTGCCCAGAGGTTCGCCTCGCTTTATTCCAGCAGTGTCACAGAGAGCTGACAAAACCATTGGACTGCAGTGCACCTTCGAACTATCAGACGACCTCGCTGCCCGGGTCCTCGGTCAGCAAAATCTCGAAGGCTGGGTGCGTACTTCCTCTGGTAGCCTTTCGCCTCTGAATACTGACTTCTTCCGCTACCAGTATTATCGCCAGCTCCTGGATTCTACACCTGCGGTTTTCTGCCCCAACAGTCGGTGTTCTGCTCGAGTAGTGCCCAACACCGATGGAGAATCGCAGGCCGAGTGTCCCTCTTGCCACCAATTCATGTGCGTTGAATGCAAGACTCAATGGCACAATGGTACGTACCCTCCTCAACAAATCTTCATGTTCTTGAAGCTGACTGCCTTGTGAAAGGATATAACTGCGTACAATTCCAAGCACTCCCTGCCGAATCCCGCGATCCAGAGGACTTCGGCCTCCTCGAGTTAGCCAAAGCTGAAGGATGGCGTCGCTGCCCTGCCTGCAAAACTGTTGTCGAGCTCGAGTCTGGCTGTTACCACATGACCTGTACCTGTTCCCATCATTTGTGAGTGCCGTCCCTTTCCACTTACGCTTTCCTGCGCTAAAGAATTGGTTTCCCAAAGCTGCTACGCTTGCAACGGATCCTGGTACGTAACTCAACTTTCTAATTGGGCGGATTAGCTTGACGAATAGCTACTCACAGGAACAAAAAGAAGAATCGCTGCGCGAAGAATCCCCCTTGCCCATTGTGGGATGAGAAGAACCTTATCGTCGCCGACCCCCATCAAGCTGCACGTCGTCAATTGAGAGATCGGCAGCACGACGAGCGCGAACGGCAACACCCTCTCCCCCGAGCTCAGCTTCTACCTGCCCCTGCGCACCCGAACAGGGCTCCACAAGCGGCTCATGTGCAGCCGAACAGGTTTCAGTACGACTTGAACCGTCAAGCCTTGATCCAAGAAGAGATGATGCAGCGAATGCAGGAACTGGAGGAGGAGCAGGATGAGCAGGAACGGAGGAGAGCTCAGCAGGTGGAAGAGGACGAAGAGGAGTGGAGAGAACAAAATCACCGACAACATTACGTACAGCATGACGAGCACCAATATGGGGATCAACAGCAACGTCACCACGGCCACTATGTCGCTGAAACTATGCAACGACTGGACTGGATGAACAATGGTCAGTGCTCGTGACTCTCAATCACCTCTTTCCGTAGTTGCTGAAGTCTCTCTGACCATCTTCGTTCTACCAGGTCGAACAGTTCATCCTTTCACCGCTGACTTCCTCCAGCGACGATGTGGATACTGCGACGGTAAGCTTCCAACATTCCTCCCTGCTGATCCTCATCATCAACTAAGCTTCTCTTGATGCAGTGAACTTCAATACCATTCGCGACCTTCAACAACACTTGGCGACAACGCAACAGCACCGCGTATTCACCTGCTGTGGAAAATTCTTCCGGGTACGTCGCCCGTTCCTTATATTTTGTGCTCATACTAACCTTATTCGGTATTAGGTGCAAGCACATCTCGATCAGCACCTCGACTCGCGCTCACCAGTTCAGCACGATCCCTTCCAGACGTGAAAGGCGACGCCGACAAGACTCGACTGACTTTGGGCCATCTTTCTGTAGTTTGCAATGCCTTATTTTCTTGGGCTTACCGCTGCGTAACGTTTCGTGCCTCTGTTCGTGCCTCTGTTAAAACCACAGCCGATCTAGGTTGATGTAGGGAAGTCGCTGCCTTCGGAGATGCTACACACGCGTAACTCCGCCGGAGTCCGCTGCGGTTGTGCGGGCTCCTGAGGTGGGAACGCCGCCTCTTGTTCACGAACCGTACCTCGCTGTTTCTCTGCCAGCTTTCATCGCGATTGAATGGCTCCCGTACCTCCTCCACCGCTATTTCGAGTACACATCACTGGCTTTGGTGTGAGGCTTTTCATTTCCTCAGTTTCCTACCGGCGAGTTCATCACTAATCTCCGCTCTCGTCCCCAGCCCTTTCGCCAAATAAGAGAGAACCCTTCCACGATAGCAACAGCACCTCTCAATGGAACCATCTTGACCTCACCGCCACCTCCTCTCAACTCTCTTGCGATATCGCCCCCACATGCGGACGCTCAGTCGCCCAACTATAGCTCAATCTCAATCACCACAGAATCAATCCCAACCGCCTACATAGACGTCAACGAAAGAGTGCATAAGCTTCATGGTCTCTCAGACGCTGAGGACAATGACCAAGCGGTGGCACACGAGCCGTACGACCTCATTTTACATGTTGGTTTGGGTCGATCCGGGACTCTTTGTTTAGAGCAAAGAGGCAGGAGGTACGGCTACGCCAAAACGGATGTTGATGGAAAGTACGCTCCAATCGCTGGCCCGGAAGGCTATCAGCGGCAAGGATACGTTTCAGAGGAGTGGGATGGGCTTGCTAGTGTTGGACCGCAAGGGGAAGAAATGAGACCGAAAGTAAATGGGGTAAAAGTCAGAGATTGGGTGAGGTCGATGGGGGCGGAAAAGATCATCCTTTCTGAAGACGCTGGTGAGCTGGACTTCCAGCTTCGCACATTTCGTCTGCGGCAACGCTGATTTTGGTTGCACAGGCCTATACCTTTGTGAATTCATCTTTTTCGGATCCCTGGCCGCCGCAAAGAGGCCTTCCGCTGGTGGCAAAGAGACTTTTGTCCAATTTCTCCATATTCCTGGACCTGGGTTCGTCGCCACTTGCGGTAGTTTTCAAATTGACAGCCGGCACTGACACGTACTGACATTGCCTCCATAACCTTTCAGGGAGCCATACACTATGATAGAGCTCACGCATATAATTAAATTGGTTGTGTGGGGGATTGTGAATGAGGGTGGTCTATAGCGCCCCCCGCACTCTAGGCGTAGGTTCTGAGGCCCAGTTGCACTCTCTCGCACTACAAATAGAAAAAGCAACACATGCAGAGCATTACTTTAATCAATCGCTATCAGGTCTTTCGTCTTCCTCGCCATCCGCTTCTTCCTCACTATAACCGCTCTCTTCATCCATTTGCATTTCCTGGCCATCACTCCGTCGCCTCGTTCTGCTCTTTTCGTGGCCGCTGTCACCCCTAGATGTTCGCGTTATATTCCGACGGAAAGCAGGACCGGAAGAGCAGAGGATTCACGGCCAAGTTGATGCGTTGGAAGGCATACACCTGTCGCGACATGCTGCGCACATCCGTTGTACCAGTACATAGTCATTCCATTTTCCTTTTGTCACCAGTTACTAGATTGACTTCTGAGTTCCATGTATCCATTCTGGGAACTTGAGAGTGTCCTTTGAGAAGGAAGTGCAAGGTCGGCGTCAGTGACTGTCGCGCCACAATTCAAAACGGGCGCCCGCGGCCTCACCTTCAGCACATGTTCTGCCATCAGACTATGCACTCGCCAGGTCGGATGTACCAGGTCAATCCAGAAGTATTCGCTGAGGGGATATGTGCATTCCGGGTAGAAAACTGTCGGTAACTCGTCTCTGTCCCACAACTTTTGATATTCTGGACACGGCGCGTCTGACCTCTTGAAGCCCAATATTGGTGCATTGTCGAGAAGCTAGATTAATATAGAAAATTTCGTCTTAGCTTAGATTTAAACAAGAGACTACCCCCACTTACACGTCCGAAGGTAGTGTACATGTCCTAGATCCATAGGCTAAAAGTCAGGTGAAGGGCCTGCGACGCAGCGAATGCATTCGGGCGAGCTCACATGTAATAACACTACAGAATCCGGATGAGAATCTTGGAAAGAGATGGCATTCTTTCGAAGTTGAAGGTTGAAGTCCTCGATGGCTAGCTTTAGCTTCCCTTGTTCCCAAAAGCCCGGGGAAGCGTACATCGGCGGAACCGTCATCAACAGGAAGTGACGGGCTAATGATTAGTCGGTCAGTGGGTATGATGCGGAATCCTTCTCTCCCCCCCCCCCCCAAATCCAATTACTTACCACCCAGATTGTACAACTTCTCCAAGATATTCCTCCAGACTTCGAATTCGCGTTCGTGAAACGCCATCTGGTCCTCTTCCCATTCGAAACTCAAATCGCAGTCCTAGCATATATGTCACCTTTCATAAGCACGTTTTATAAGCTGTAGAATACTGCAGATTGAAGATACTCTTACATTGATGCCAACAAATATGCTGAACAACGTACTCGTCCCGCGCCACGGCACCAGCTTCCTCGACGACGGCGGAACGAAGAAGTGTTCAAACTCTGGTATCTTCATCAGTTGAGTGAGTGGCGGGAAAAATGGAAGTGCACAAGTAACGCTTTATGTTGGGCGATCCAGTCTCTTGAAAAGGACATACTTGCTGCGCCACACCCGTCTCGCTCTCCGTAATTGCCACCAAGTCATTGTCTATTGTTGCTCCGGTCACCGCGAAATTCCTCAGTAGTATGTCTTGATTGTATGTAAGGTGTTGAAGCCAGTCTGAGGTAGCCGTGAAGAAGGGTCATTGAATATTCAAGCATTTGTAAAGGCAGGACCGATATTTGACTCACTAGGTCCTCCAGCTGTGGTCTTACCATCGTCTGCCGACAAGATCCCCTTGCTGGATTTCCACGAAGATGTACTGTAGCCTAATACAAATCAGTCAGCATTCGTTCGTCTTCCTACTGAGGCGACGTCGCCTGGCTGCCTCCAAGACAAGTGCGAGACGTGAGCCCTTGCCTTCAAACCTATCAGGAGTTCAAAGTGCGTGCCGATAGAAGAGACACTCACTGTCGCCAAAAGCAAATAAGTGTGTGGTTGTTTCCCACGAGAACGTCCCAAGCGTGGTTTCGCGGTGGACCGAAACTCCCCGCGAAGCCACCCGAGCAGAGAAGAGGAGCGCCACAGTCATAATAAAGGTAGCCATTGCCGAGTAGGGGAAAGGTGGGAGGTGGAGGAGGAGGTGCCCTCGCCGTAGGGAAGGAGGATATCGACTCAGATATCCGGGTCAGAATGTCATTCCGGTGATCTCCCGCAAGCGTAAGTTGGCGTCACTCAAACGGAGGGAAAGAGCAGATACGCTTGAGGGGAGGAGGGAGTGGAGGAAGGTGAAGTTCAAGCGGTCAAGCGGTCTTCGCAAGGCCGTAGACGCCGACCTTCGCGGTGTTCACATCAGATGGCGGCTTCACCCTAGGCGCTGTAAGTGAACCTCCACAAAGTCTGTGGATTGGCGTTCACGAACCAATATGAACTACAATCAAGCAACTTTTGCCATCTTGCGATCCGCACCTCTCTGCCTTCGATCGTGCGCTGCTCTTCCACCATCACTTTTTCCCCTCCCTCCGCCTCTCGCGCCGCCTCCTCTCGCTCCACCTCTTCCTCTTTGTCCTCCACCTCTACCTCCTTGGTTTTGGCCTTGATTCTGACCCTGACCCTGAGCAGATCCTTGTCCATCTCCCGAGTCCGCTTCGCCCTCGACCGTCCTTTTGTTTCCTGCAAACTCATGTTTCGCAAGAATCTTGTCTTTTTTGGGCTGCTAAAATACAAGACCATCAGTTCGATTCGCAGAAAGAAGCAAAAGAGAATTGTTCGCACATTCCTCTCAAGCATCGACCTCCACCCTTCCAATTGCTCATCTGCCAGCCCAGTCTTTTCCCGCAAAGCGATTCTCGCCTTGGATTTCTTAGCGGCTGAATTGCGATCGAAGACGGTTTGGTCGGCAATGTAGGCTTGTTCCAGGATCTTGGCGACAGCGGGCGTAATCGGATTAGCAAGTGCGTCCTTGGGAGGCGACGTCTGAAGAGTTTCTCTGAGTCAGCTTTGAGAAATGGCACATGAAAATAATGCTGGACGAACCTCGACTGTCACTTTCTCTTTGCTTTCGTCTTCTCCGTCTTCTCCGTCTTCTCCATCTTCTCCATCTCGAACTTTGAAGCCTGCCCTGGCTCCAGCTTCCTCCTCGTCCCCTTCCTCTTCGTTTTCGTCCTCTTCGTCTGAACTTTCCCGCTCGGCTACAAATTTGTCTCCGCAAGTCAGCTCGAGAGACCAAGCCAGAAAAACTTGGGTATCCACCTCGTTCGATGATGGCGGCTTTGATCTCGTCCGTCAAGAAAGAGTGGTCGGCCAGAAGTAAGTCAGCAGTGGTTGCCCTGCGATGAAGAGCTCGTGAGTCACGAACCCCGACAGAAAAAAGTTTGGGGGAACTCACAATTTGCCTCGCCTCAACATGCCAGCGTCCAGAGCATCATCATCAAAGATGTTGCTTCGAACCACCGGTGCCACAATCTTCAAAGGCACCGGCTTCTGCACCGGATCCTCCTCGCTTTCATGAAGGGGCTGGCCAACATCTCTGAGTGCGCGCAGGTCCGCAGGCAGCGTATCTTCGAATAACGCGGCAATGACCCTCTCAGGCGAGCCGCCAAACGCATCATGTTTAAGACAGGCGACGAGGAAAGTAGGAGAGAGGTCGGGGAGGACGTCGAGGATTTGAGAGATGGGGAGGGCGAAGGCGTCGGATTCGTCCTGGACTGGTTCGGGAGCTCTTTCCTTCCCCTTGGCGAGCGTCGGCACTACAGCATTGCGAGGGGCCCCACTTCTGAGCATCTCCAGCGCATCCCACTCTATCTCGCCAACCTGCAGCTTCCTGATCCTCTCTGATATCTCGCGCCTTTCACTATTCATACCTGCCTCTCTGAGCATCCAATCCCCAACTCCAAAATACTGCTGAAGGTCCCCGAGGAGCGTCTGCGAAACCAATGGAGCTCCCTTATTCTTCGGGAATTGAGGTAGTGCCTCGACTGAGTCCTGGAGGGTTTGGATGAATGTTTCCCAAAGATTTGTGCGGTCGGAGGAGGAAAGACTTCCGGACGATAAAGGTGTGAGGAAGGCGTCGGAGAGGAGGGTGTTGGCTGTTTCGAGGATGCAGAGTCGAAGGGAGAGGTACGAGTGGGAGACGGGGCTGGCGTAGAGGCGAGGAAGGAGGTTCTTGTAGGCATGGGAGAGGGACGTTATGACGCCGGGGTGAGTGCCATAAATGGCGGCGACGGCAGGAGTGGAGCGAGCGAGTGAGAGGACGGCATTGGCGGTAATACTGAAACTCTCGAATGGAGTCGAAGGATTCGAAAGTGCGTCGATGAGGGACTGTGGGCCGAGAAGAGAAAGTTGTTTGGCGAGGAGAGGATCGGCGTCGAGTGCCGTGGTAATTGTCTTTGCAGCGAGAGACGCATTGTTGTACTGAAATAGCGCCGCGTAAAGCTGAAGTTGAAGGAGTGAGAGGGCGGAAGGAAGAGTGGAAAGAGCCGATACGACTTGCTGGAGAAGCTGGCGAATGAAGGGAGCGGTTGGGGACAGGAGAGCCGAGTGGAGGGTCTGGGTGAGGAGTAGCGAAATCGGCGGTGACGAGACTGCGGAAGCAAGGGACGTCGAAGGGAGTGCGAGGAGAGCGCAGAGAAATTCTTCCGACATTTCGAGAAAGTGGAGACGGATCGGTGTGGCTGCTTGCGAAGGAGGAAAGCGGTCAGCAGTGCGCGCGCTTGAAGTACCGCCTGCCTGCTCTGTCCGATAGTACATCAAGCTGAGTATCCCAGGGTGGACTGGCCCAGCAGCCATTGACAAAGACCGTTGGCTGTCCCGGCCGCGAGCTGTCACTCAATCCCTCTCTGGCCGAGTAGGGCTGACAGCTCGCAGGCGACCAGATCCTTTGTCCGACCAAAGTGATTCGTCTGGTCGCTTCACCACCCGAGCCGCCTGTCACATCCTGATGCATGACTTCCCCCGCCTTCCCCCAATGAGCTGCCCTCTTTGCCATCAACATTCAACTCCTCCATACGCGCCTGTCGCCTGTCACCTGTCACCTGCGTTCGAGCCATTCGAGCTCTAGCCGAATGCTCTGATATGCTCTCTCAAGGGTACGCCGAGCGTCGGACCGCGAGATCGGGATGATTGCGAGACTTACTTGGTAGTAGTCTAGTAGCGGGTCGTCCAGTCGTCCGAGGCCTCTCAGCTCTGCGCAATCCAACCCAATTCCTTTTCCGATTCGTGTTACTAGGTCTAGCAAGTCGCGATTGGGAAAGTGAAGGTGATGGCGCACAGAGGTACCCGGTGAGGCAAAGTCGGAGTCGTGACTCGTGCTCGCTGCGGCACACCCGTAACTGGAGACCTTAGGCGGCAGGGCTGATTCTCCTTCACTTCACTACCCAACGACTTCTGCCTGCCAGTAAACTGTGCCGACAGTACTCACTCGCCACCGGATTATCACGCGCGCCGGGATGCGCACGCTCGAACGCGGAGCCACATTTGTCTATGTATTCAACTCCTACCCGAGGAAGAACTACACAAGTCCGCACCGTCTCGAGTCGTTTACTACTAGGTTATGAAATTTGTCCTCGCTGCCCCTCTGCCTGTTGCGTCACGTTCTCCTCCGGTGCTCTCGTCGATCCTGGAGCTTCGCGGACGCCACCCAAACTTTCGTTGATTTTGCGGAGAAAAATTCTCGCGTATCTACTGTAAAGCGTGTTGGACAGCGTAAGCTTCAATCCATTACTCCATCGTGTTCGCACTTATTCCGCCACAGCGATGTACATGACTTCGTGCAAAGGCTTGCAAAGGCTCTCCAGTGATATAATCGAAACCTTCGTGGTCATTGAGTCCGATTGAATGCACACTCTGAGAGCTCTTCATAAGCATTCGTCGATTGTCAACACGATTGAAGGGGTACTTTAGGAGGGATCTCCCAGACCTAGAAAGAGAAGAACAGGGGTTACACCAGACTGGGATTTGTGTCAGTACAGCTTGGTACAGCGTCGATCCAGAGAGTAAAGGAGAATCGAAGGAGGGGTCGAGAAGGTAGGGGTGGAGGACTCAAGCCCAGCTCCATCGCATAAAACCTGGGCGGATTAAAGGTGTTTTCAACTTCGAACTCCTCTTTCTCCATCAAACAATGAATCAGCTTTCGAATCTCATCGTCATCGCGCTCTCAACAACGTCCGGTGCGTAATACTAAGTCAGGCCACGAGGACGCCGGCCGAATCGAAGTCTTCGCTCTAGAAGCTAGACGTCGCTGACACCAAATCCAATGCGAACAGTCTTTGCCCGCCCTGCCATGTACAATACTCCAGAGACCCCTCCACAAGCCCTCATCACCAGAAGGATCAACCCGGAATCGTTCAGAGTGCAGGTTGTCTGGGACACCCTCAGAGACCGCGTTACGAACGCGTGCGAAGCAGAGTGCAAAGCGGGATTGAATTCCTCGGCAGTGAGTGAACTTGAATGAAAACTTCCTGTATGAGTTGAGCTAAATGGTGGGAATCTGATCTCGCTTTCACATAGGTGCTGGTGGCAGAAGATTGTTTCGATCTCGGAACTTGCTTGCAATGCGTGAGTTTACCGGAGCAAGATAAGTCACCATCAATCTACGAGGGTACGTTTCTCAGTGATCACAAGGACCTCAACATCAACTCTGACCTTCGGAAATTTAATCGAAGACATCCTACAACTCTGCAGAGCGCAAGTCCCGGACGTCAACAATCCCAGCGATGAGATTGCGAAAATGAGCGTCGTACAAAACGAGGGGAGGGGCGCTAATGTGATTTCAGCTAGCGCACTCGGCTACCATAAGCTAGCAAGCGAAATCACTCCACATCCATACCTCACTTTGGAAGCAGCGGTCTTGATGGGCTTCCTGGTCTGGTCGTCGACGGTAAGAAAGCGTCGAAGATGGTTCACGGCGGCGGTAAACAAATCATAGACTTGTAGACGGAAGCAATTTCCTAGATATATTGGAACTTACTCTAACTATTAGGTGGGAAATCTCTGGTGTCCCTGCAATATGGAAAGATGGCTGTGCTTGAGCGAGCCTTGATTTAATGTGCAAGGTTTCTCGCAGTGCCCACAAAGCAGAATAGAAGAGATTAAGGACCCATAAATCCCATTAAACAACATCATAGAACGAAATCTAATCACAAGAGTGTTCTCTGACCCTTCGCTAAGTCTCTTCCCACTCGTCATCCGTACCAATCTCCACCAAATCCTCCGTAAAGCCTTTTCCTCTCACCTGCTTCGTGACACACTCCAAGAAATGCCCCTCTAGATACTCTACACATTGAGTGCGCTCCAATTGTGTGGACGGCGGGGCGTAGTGGAGGCGTGGTGTAAGAGCTGCGGCGAAGGGCGTGAACGGATGGGCAATGAAAGCGGCCTGATTTTCGACATATATGAGTAAATGTGAGCAGCCTTTTCTGGATACTTGCCGATGTGTGGCCTGTACGAAGTGCTCACGTTTGGATTGAAGCTCCACTGATGATCATACCAGCCCTTCCTCACGTGCTCTTCGTCCTCCTTCGTTCTTACACCGTCGAAGGCCCAAAGCCGACCAGCGTCGTGAACGCAGACGTAGCTTTCCTCACCAGCTACGCTTCCTAATGCACTGACGCTGAAAGAAGTGCTGAGAGCGGTGCTGAAACTCATGTTTGACGACAGCGAGTCCGTTGACTGGTTCATTTGGTGTGAAGTCAAGGACAGATGATGGCTGAGTGGGACCGGGATCCGAGAGGGATGCTTCAAAATAGGAGGAGCTGCTTCAGCTACATAGTCGACCAATGACGGGGCATTAGTGAATGTCGGAAAATTTGCAGCCTACAGGACAAACCTGGTTGCAATAGCACGTAAAAACCCTTCTTAACGAGGTCACCTTCTTCCTCCGGCGTTTTCTCTTGTCTTGGTTCTGAGATCACCTCCACGTCGTAATTTAGCGAGAGTTTGTTGCACGACAGTAGACCAAAACGGAAGGCGCCGCTCGGAATGGCGAGGAAGAGTGCGAGGATAGCTCGGAGAGTCGAGTAACGAAGAGAAGGGGAGGTGCAGGTTCCTAGAGGACAAATTTAGCGAGACGAAAGAAGATGAATTCATGAACGGCGAACCAGCGAGGACTTCGAACGTCCCTTCGCCTGACTCCTCAGACTCGAACTCCCAACCCATAACTTGGACGTCGCGGTCGGAGCTACTGAACTCCAGTGGCGCCGAGGCTGGTATTTCGGGGATGCAGATCGGGGGAGCTGACATGTCTTCAATGAGTTCATCACTCAAATTAGAAGCCACAATGCAACTTACGAATAAGGAAGTTGTTGATGTTGCCAGCTGAATCTGACTCATGAGGTAACGAAGGCGAATGAACCCAGTGACCTCCATCAACCACGTACTATGATAAAGCTGAATTAGCTTCCGCGAACACGGGGTTGTCGCATAAGCGGCATCTCTTCGGAAACAAAGGCAGACGCGGCGACCAACGGCGACAGCACAATGCTCGCCCAGTGGTAGGTTTTCAAAAGCGTGCGCCCAATCCGAGGAGAAATCCTTTTCCAATCTTTTCCGATCTCACGAGCATGAAACCTGCTCAAGCGAATTGGAAAAAGTCGAAAGTTGTGCCCGAACGCGCTCGCGGCCATCACCCTTCCTCCCATTTTGCGGCCCCAAGACCGCCTCTCAGAACACCGCAGACTCTTTCCAAGCAAAAGACTCACTTTGTAAACGACTTTCACACCCCATTCCAGTTCGCAAGTCGCGCTCCACCGCTTCGTTCCGTCCATCGATGACGCTGCTCTCTTGGGAGTGGCGCTCCCGTTAACATTTTGTGATGGTGAAGAAACTGAAAGGGGAAGCGACCTGTTCAGAAGAAGAGAATGAGCCACTGCTTCGAACATCTTATTGAAGCTGATTGGGCGCACGATGACCACTATGGCACGGGCAATGCAACCGAAGGTTGTTAGCTTTGGGGTTAAGTGAGATGTGACGACGGCTTGAGACAAACGTTGTCAAAGCTCCCAGTGACCTAAGCGAGGAGTTTCTCGTTTCAGTCTTGTGTCAGGGCGCAACCAAACGCCGTGTGGTAAGCTCACCGTGATACTGTCAGCCTCGCCCTCCCTGTCAATGTGCCAATCACCTGTCGCGTCAACTCAGCACGTCAGCGGAATGCAGCAAAGAATACTGACCAGTTGAAAGTATGCACGTAGTATGCACTTGTCATTCTGCGAGCGAAGTAGTCGAGCAGCTGGTCGTGCCGCGATAAGCGTTGGGGAGAAAGTCCGGGGTCGCTTGTTGCCCGTCGACTTTGTTGGCCCGGAAACGTGCCGGTCACCCAAGGGACGCCGATGTTCTTTTCATCCAAACTGAGTTATTTGACCGCTCTCTTGCACCTCTCTAGATTTAGAGGAGAAGTAGTCTCTAATGCACAGAAGGACGAGGAAAAGCTAGGAAAGTAGTACTATTGCCAGAGGGGTGGTGCGAAAGAGAAACAAGCAGGAAAACGAAGTGGGGACATACGAGTTGGTCTATTGTAGACTCTAGGTCAGAAACTACGGGGGTATCGCGATACGTGTTGGGGGGATTTGGTTAAAGATTTTACTCGGAGACTCCACGACCGATTCGCTCGACCTTGAAACCGATCTTGGTGAGAGCGACGACGTCAAGGATTCCGCGACCGTCGAAGACAAAGGCAGGCTTGGTCATTGACTCGTAGATCTTGGCCCAGTCGAGCGACTTGAACTCGTCCCACTGTGAAGATAAATAGACGTCAATGCGCCATTCTGTCAAAATAGCCTTCTCAACTACATACCTCGGTGAGAACGACAATACCCTCAGCTCCCATGCATGCTTCGATAGCGGTGGGTGCGATGGTGACCTGCTGCTTAACTACATAATCGAAAGGAGAAAGTGGGGCAAAGTCAAAATCTGCTCTTATCACTGCCGAGTCTTACGATTTTTGCGTACCGAGAGCGGTGTCGTCCACGATTCCAGGCTCAGTAAGATCGAGCCAGATTTGCGCTTCTGGGACCTTGGGGTCGTAGATGGAGATCTTGGCATTCTCAGCACGGAAGTGCTTGGTAATGGTGATGGCGGGCGACTCGCGAGTGTCTCCAGTGTCCTAATGAGAAGCATAATTTTAGTGATTGCGCCAAAACTTAAAAAACGAAGTGATTAACCTTCTTGAAGGCGAAACCAAGGACAGCAATCTTCTTGTGGGTGATCGTGTTGAAAAGGGAGGTCACGACTCGCTGGCTGAAACGCCTCTTTTGGTACCTACAGATCACGAGATCAGTCTGTTGGTTGAAAGACAGCATGGATCTGTGTCTCACTCGTTCATGAGGGTGATTTGGCGCCAGTAGTCGGCTACTTCGGGAAGGTGAAGCGATTCCGAAAGGTAGACGAGGTTGAGAATGTCCTTCTGGAAGCAAGATCCTGACAAAAACAAAGTCGAAGTTAGCTGCAGACCTTTTGTGAACTGATTTGTGAACTGATAATGGAAACAATTCGCACCTCCAAATCCAACGGACGCCTTGAGGAACTTGGAACCAATGCGAGTGTCGGTACCACAAGCGTACGCAACCTCGTCAATGTCGGCTCCGGTAGCTTCGCAGATGGCAGAAAGCGCGTTGACGGAAGAGATCCGCTGAGCGAGAAGCGCGTTGGCGGCCTAATAATTGAGGAGGTTGGCAGTCAGCAGATCGATTAAGCGCGTGAATAGAATAAGAGGAGTGCCTCACGAGCTTGGAAAGTTCAGAAGACCAGAGACCAGTGGTAATGCAACGCTCCCTGGGAACCCAGTTGGCGTAGACACCGACGAGGGCAGCCTGAGCAGCCTTAGCTTCGGGGGTACCGAGACTTCCGATGAGGACACGGTCTGGGCTCTCCAAGTCTGCGATGGCTGTTCCCTCGGCAAGGAACTCGGGGTTGGACAGAATGTCGAATCGGAGTCCGGGGCGAGAGTTGGCCTCGAGGATAGTGCGCATAGAGGAAGCAGTACGCGAAGGAACGGTTGACTTCTCGACGACGATCTTTGAAGAGGTAGCGACTGAAGCGATACGACGGGTGCATGCTTCGATGTAGCTGAAGAAAGATATATATCTGTTAGCTCCTTGTCATCTCCCACACGTTCAAGCCGTCACGTACAAGAGGTCGGCGGCGTAACCTGCTCCAACTCCAGACTTCTTGGTCGGGGTGTTCACGCTAACGAAGATGAGGTCGGCTTCAATGATGGCCTTGTCGATATCAGTGGAGAAGAAGAGGTTCTTTCCTCTCCTTGCCTTGACGATAGCCTCGAGTCCAGGCTCGTAAATAGGAAGGTGATCCGAGTTCCAAGCGGCGATACGGGCGGCGTTAATATCAACGATAGTGACTTTGATGTGAGGGCACTTGTGTGCGATCATGGAGCATGCTGAAAACGCAAAAATTGGGAGTTAGTCTCACGTTCTGAAAAAGGTAGGTCCGGCGGAGGGACTGGAGTCTGGTGCGTGCTGCGCGCTCTCAAAGCGATGAGCGTCGTTCACAAACGCGTGGGCGACCCAAATACAGCTTCACACTCCTGCACCTGCCCCTAGACAGGGGATCCTTGATTTTGGTCAAGCAGCCTCGTCGTGGTACCCGGCACGTTCCTAGCTCTCGCGAAGAGCGCACCGCGGGTGTCCAATTCTTGTCTAATCCCTCGGACTCTCGAGTGGTACACCTCCGAGCCTAAACACGGGAGGCGTCGCACTGACTGAAGGAGTTAAGACTCGTAATCCTGAGCGTTCGCCCGCCTTCCCATCTCATCTCATCGCGGGTCGTGCGCAGATGCCCAGCCCTCACAGCCCACGCTGCTCGCAAGCGCCGCAGGCTCCGATCTGCCACCCCAACAACGCAAATAATTCCCAGTACAGCCCTCAGGCAAGCTCAGACGGACTTACTTGGCCCTCCAACGTAACCTGTAGCGAGGAATTATGTCAGTGCGCGAGCGAGAGCGTTTCCGAAAGCAGCTTCGGGAGGACTGACCAGCACCAATGCAGGTGATGCTCTTGACAACGATAGGCTTGACCTCAGACATTTTGTTTCGTGCGAGAAGTGTTGGTGTTTTGCTTCGTTGGGAAGGAAGACGCGCGAGCTTGACACCCTACACGTCCAGCTTGGGGCTCCGGGAAGACATCCGGAATCAACCGATTTCCAGTACGCAACTTCGTGCAATTGGGTGGAAGTGTATTTTATGATCAATCCTGCTCATAGTCATTAGAGACCTTTAAAGCGCCATACCGATTTACGTTTGGCTTTTGCGGGCAAGAGCAACCACATTCCTCGCTTTTTCAAAAAGAGAAGAAGGGCTAGGATACGCCCCTATCTCACAGCCGGGCCGAACGGTGCGCTTGGGCGGCTTCGCGCTTTCCCTCCTCCACCAAATCGAAGATGACAGCTCATGTTGACTGTGTGATCATCGGATCCGGCTTCTCGGCTCTCAGCGCTGCCACAAAAATTGTCGCAGATGGGCACACGGTCACACTCGTTGAAGCTCGCACTCGGCCCGGAGGACGAGCGTCAACGTACAGCGATGGGAATCTGACCTACGACCAGGGCTGTGCCCAGATGCATGGCTGGAACGAGGGAACTCCACTACGAGCCGTCGCTGACAGCTTTGGAATCGTAAGCGCCTCTCACGCAACACGAAACTCCAGCTAACCGTCTGAGGCGCAGACTGGCCATGTCGTTCAAGGAGCTCAGTTACTGGTAGTCGGGGACGGAGGTCTGTATCTCTCCTTACCTTGTAATAGAAACGGAGGCTGATCTGTTCCGCTGACAGGCATTTTACCCGAGGCTCAAGCCACTGCTCTCCTCTCCAACTCGCAGAAGCTTGCCTTCGCACCCGCCACGACGCCTTCACCCATCACATCCCTCGCGGACGCCCTCTTGCCGACGCTACACTCTTCATCTCTCGTTGCTCTGGCAAGAACTGCAGAAATCGGGGCCGGTGTCTCGCTGGAATCTCTCTCAGCCAAATATCACGGCTTCGGTCGCGGAATTGGTGGTACAGACGCCGCCCCACAAAACGGCTACAGCGAGATCATTGATAGGTTGGTGTCGGCACTTCAAGAGAAGGGGACTGAAGTGGTATATGGGGAGGAAGTTGTCGCGGTAGAGGATATGGGCAAGGGCGTCAAGGTCACAGCTCGCTCGGGGGCGTCTTGGATCGCCTCCCATTGCATTTCGACAATTCCTCTTGGCGTACTAAAAAACTCTCCGCCCACGTTCACTCCATCACTTTCCGCTGCGTACACCTCCGCCCTCGAGCGAACCGATAATGGGGTCCTGGAAAAAGTAGTCATCTACTACAGCCCGAACGACATTTGGTGGCCTTCGCCGTCCACCGTCGGGACGTACCTCATCCTCCCCACAAGCACCAATCCCAGTCCTCAATCTCTCCACGAGCTCTTCGCATCAATAACCCTCTCCGTGGCCAACCTCTCTCGAACATCACCGTCATCTCCGCCGGCACTTCTCGTCTACGTCGCTGCCAGCGCGGCCAAATTCATCGCCAACCACTCAGCGGACGATATTGGCGCCGCTCTTCATCCATATCTTCTCTCTCGTCTTCTGCCTACCGACACCGACCTTTCTCAGATCAACAGACCGACCAAAACTATCGTCACAAGATGGTTGGCGGACCCGTTTGCGCGAGGTGCGACGTCGGCACCGACGACTTTGTCAAAATCGAAAGATGGTGAAATGGCAACACCGTTGGATTACGTCTTACTTTCTAGAGATGAGTGGAACGGAAGACTTGGCTTTGCGGGAGAGCACACTGAGATGGACACCAGGGGATCAGTACGTTTGCGAATTCGCTTACTCGAGTTGGTCGATTTCTAATCATTGAAAAATTCCTTCCTAGGCTGCTGGGGCATGGATCAGTGGTGAAAGAGAAGGAAACAGAGTAGCTGGACTACTAGAGCGATCTGCACGCGTTTGAAACGGATTCAAGTTGGCTTCAAAGTTGTGTTTTTTACCGATCAGCAAATATGATATAACGCAGTTCAGCACATCCCACCTCCCATCC